>CAWUFW010001001.1:2977500-3279792 GCA_963921515.1 Calotriton arnoldi | reverse complement strand
TTAAAGGCTTTATATGTAAACTTCTGGGTAAAGGTTTACTCCAGGACAGGCCGGATATTGATCTTGATAAAGAGATCCAAAGAGTCCATAGGGATCCCTTCAAGCTAAATCCCGCTAGGAAAACACCCAGGAAAATTTTGATACATTTTTTCACGTATGCTGTTAAAGAGTTAGTGCTGGGGCGCGCCTTGAAGGAATGCTTTCTGAAATTTGGGGATTTCAGCTACCAAGTACGATCAGATACTGGCAAGAGAACTGCGCAGAGGCAATGGGAGCTGGGCTCAAAGATGAACGGCCTACGAAGTAAGGGTGCCCAGGTCCAGATGAAGTTCCCTGCGATGCTGAAAATAATGTGGCGCAATAAAATGCACAATATCAGTAACCCGGAAGAGGTGGATACTTTCCTGGCCCAGATGGAGGGATCAGATTAGTAGAGGCCTGGAGAGTTCTGTCTGTGCCCTGTCAAGATGAAATTGCATAATGCAGCAATTTAACTTTAATACGTAGTTATGCTTTCTTTTCTTTTTGATTATAATTTGGATTTCCTCTCTTTACCTGGGGGGTCGCGAAGGGCGGACACTATCGCCCAGGGATAGGAAAGGGGGTTCCCCGAGATGGGTGGGAGGTGGGGTGCACAGGGTGGTGGGAGCATGGGGAAAAAATAGAAAAATATGTCCTAGTTTTGCCTTCTGCTTGTATGGTTATAGTCTCAGTTGTTTTAGGATGGTATCAGGAAAGGGGTCTCCAATACGCTGAAGGAGGTTCATGGGAGTATAGGGTGGAAATTTGAAGATGAGTAAATCGAATCTTGTCCATCTGATATCTTGGAATGTTAATGGTTTGAGGTCTAGGAAGAAGCTGGCCCGGGTGATTGAATTTCTTAAGAATAGCGAGGCGAATATTATCTTGCACAACAACAAAAGAGTGTATCCACTTTCAAGAAGAGCTGGGAAAAGGAATCAGATATGATTCTTTAAAAAGCCCTCACTCACCAACCTGGTTGGTGACATGCTTCATCATAGGGCCCCACCAGGGAGGTCGAATACCTCCCCGGTGTGCTGCAACGCCAGAATTACTGCGGAGCTGGTTCAAAAAATGTTTTTATGTCTAGGTGACAAGTGCAAGTGATTGTGATGTGAGTTTAAAAATGACGTGGTTGTAACCAAAAATAATTTTATTCGTTGGCCAACCAGCCACGGATAAAAAATGAGTGAGTGATGTTTAAGCCGAATAGAGTAATCAGCTATACCTCACTATGTGTGGTCGACATGTTTCTGCCACTGTCTTGCCATTAGCTGGGCATTCTTCAGGACCAAAAGTGTAGACCCCGGCGGTATGAGCGCGCTAAGGCTCACCCTGACCTGGAGGTCAAGTATGTAAAAAACAGAAAGAAGGAATTTAACCTGCTGTTACTGTGGGAAGGATGGAACCCAACGTGTATGTGAGGAGTGAAAAATAATCACACCATGGGTCTAAGGAGGGGGGGTGGTGGCTAGTAGGCACACCGCCAGCAAAGCCAGGCACCCACTTCGGACCTGGTTAACCCTCGAAGCACCGTACCCCGTCGACCTCACATCACAATCACTTGCACTTGTCACCTAGACATAAAAACATTTTTTGAACCAGCTCCGCAGTAATTCTGGCGTTGCAGCACACCGGGGAGGTATTCGACCTCCCTGGTGGGGCCCTATGATGAAACATGTCACCAACCAGGTTGGTGAGTGAGGGCTTTTTAAAGAATCATATCTGATTCCTTTTCCCAGCTCTTCTTGAAAGTGGATACACTCTTTTGATGTTGTGCATATTGATCTGGGGGATCAAGAGTGTCCCTTATACTCCCTCACTCTCTTGTTGTTTTTTGGGAATATTATCTTGCTTCAGGAGACTCACTTGGAATGGGAGGAGGGTAGGTCATCCTTTAATAAATTGGGTTGGGTTCAGGAAGTAGTCTGCTCAGACCAGAGAGGCTGCACTAGAGGTGTTGCCTTAATTATTAGAAATAATTCTGGTATAAAGCTGGCAAAATATGAATCGGACCTCTCAGGGAGGTGGTTGGTGGCTAACCTGACGATACAGGGGATGTCAATAGTGTGTGCCATCTATTATGGTCCAAATAACGGTTCTCCAGAAGCATTAATGAAGTTGGAAGCGTGTGTTTTGGAAGCCACCGCCCCAGTAATACTTGGTGGGGATTTTAACATAGTCCAAAATAAGGATTTAGACAGAACCTCAAAAGTTAAATACGTTAGTCCCCTAAGAACATCTGCAATCCTGAAAAATATGATGCTCGAGCTCAATTTGGTTGACATCTGGCGTAGCAAGATAGGGGGGTAAGGGACTTCACTTTCTATAGTAAAAAGTATGGGCACCATTCCCGCATCGACTACTTTTTGGTAGACCAGGAATTATTAGTAGATGTGGAAGAGGTTAAACATGTTCCTGCCATTCTCTCAGATCATTCGGCAGTCTTCCTGTCCCTAAGACATCACCAAAAATCTGGTGTGAAAAGGTGGACCTTGGATAGGACCATCCTTTTAGATGAGAGGGTGGTATCAAATATAGTGGATAAGACAGTTGTCTTTTTTCATGCTAACAGAGGTTCAGCCAAAATACAAATTGTGTGGGATGCATCATTTAAAGCATATTTAAGGGCAATAGTCAGTTCGATAATGGTGGGTAAGAGGCGTGCCCTGAAGCAGGAAGATGAGGAACAAATTAAAGAGATTAATGCTAAGGAATGTGATCTTCAGAAGGCATTATTGGAGGGTTCCTGCCCTTAGCAAAGAACTAGAGCACTTACAGGCAGAATATCAAGGGCAATTGGATAAAAGACTATTAGACAGGTGAAAAGTAAGTAAGCTGCAACATTTCTTATATGGAGAGAGGTGTAGCTCGCTTTTGGCCTGGAAAGCAAAAATAGATAAGGCTAGGAATTCAATTCGAAACCTGAGAGATGCAGAATCGGGAGCTTTGTTGAATACTAATTTGGAAATATGTGCTGAAGCCCGGAGATATATGAGTAGTTTATATAGAGAGGATATATCTCCCAGGAAAGAGAGCATAGAGGCCTGGTTAGATAAGGCGGAGCTCCCGCGATTAACCAAAGAGCAAAAGAGGCTCTTAGAGGCAGAGATTACGGAGGAGGACGTCAAGGCACAAATTTGGAAGATGGCAGGGGGGAAGGCAGCTGGGCCAGATGGCCTTCCAGTCGAGATTTATTCTCAACTCCTCGATAATATAGCCCCAGCCCTGAAAGTCCTATTTAATGTAATATATATAGAAGGCGAAATAGCCCCGCGGTCTTGGGCTGAGGCCATTGTAACGTTAATTCTGAAACCAAATAAAGATCTGTTGGAAGTAGACTCATACAGACCAATTTCACTTTTGAATTCTGATTACAAGATTTTCTCAGGGATAGTAGCCTCTAGGGTTGCCCAGGTCATCAAGGGAGTTATCCATCAGGACCAAAGAGGTTTTATCCCTGGGAGGCAGCTCAACGAGCTTACTTTTTTGATGCTGGGGGTTATAGATTTGGCGGAAGCCCAGAATTTACCTGTGACGGCAGTAGCTGTAGATGCTGCAAAGGCTTTTGACCAAGTACACTGGGCCTATCTTTGGGATGCTTTAAAGAACTTTGGGTTTCCGCAGAATACTGTGAGGGCTGTCCAAAATCTGTACTATCTGCCCAGAGCTAGGGTGTTGGTGAATGGGGAGCTGATAGATTGGTTTAACATCACTAGAGGCATGAGACAGGGGTGTCCCCTGTCCCCGCTCTTGTTTAACCTCTATATAGAGCCGTTTGCATCCCTGATTAGAGCGTATCCCACCATCTTTCCCTTTAAATCTGCTGGTCTGGTGGCGAAGTTGGCTTTGTATGCGGACGATCTCATCCTCCATACCACTAACCCAGAGGTGGCAATTCCTAACTTAATGGCCAAGGCGCAAAGCTTTGGTATGATTTCGGGCTATAAGGTGAATAGTGGAAAAACCGAAATCATGGAATGGACCCAGGCCAAGCATAGTTTTTGGGGGCGAAGGCCCAAATGCGGTATTTGGGTATTCTAATAACACAGAAACTGGAAGATGTTCCCAGAACTAACTGGAAAAAAAGTCAGTCAAGAGGTAGGGAGTCTATTGGTCAGGTGGGCTAATTTACCCTTAGGTATTTATGGCCGTGTCAATCTCATTAAGATGATTGTCCTCCCAAAAATTACTTTTCTCTTTAATTCAATTCCTTTAGCCTTTTATAAAGAAGATATAGCTAAGCTCCAGGGGAAGATAGGCAGTTTTATTTGGTCTTCGAAGGGGCCCAGGATATCCTGGAAAATGCTGAGGAGGAGGCTGGAGCAGGGGGGGGGGTTGGCTCTTCTGGATCTCCTTGCATACTGTCATGCATTTCATTTCAAGAATTTTTGTATGCTCATTAACAAAGTCGATCGATCTCCCCTGGGACTACTTTTTGGGGCAATGTTGAGGGAAGTGAGTCAAGGGCAGAGCCATTTCCGTTTTAAATATGGAGACCAGAAGTACTTCAAAAAGGTGAGACTGAAGATTTTGAATGGGGCCCTAAGAACCTGGATGTACTTTCAGAAAAAACTAGGAGTACCTTACTACTCCTCCCGGGCCCCGATCTGGGATTCACTGGGAACCCCCGAATGCTTGAGAAACCAGCTTAGCCAGCCACTAAAATCTTCGGGGTTACTTTATGGCGGAGATCTCAAAATGGCATCAAGCCTAGCGAGTTGGGAAGTGCTGAGTAACTGTACCAGGGGACAATTAACAAGGTTTAAATATTACCAAGTCTGTTCCTGGTGGGCTACACAGGCCTGGGTAGAGGAGGAAGAGGACAGCCTTGGTGGAGGCTGATGAGGACTCTATCTCTGATATTTCTCAGCTTTGGGCAGAAGAACTAGAGTGTGGAAATCCTAAGCAGGTCTGGTATGACTCTTTCTCTATTTTACGAGTTGTGGTGAAACCTGCTGCACTTAAGCGTAACCATCTTTTCACTACTTATAGAGTTTATTGGTCTCCAACCAAGTTGTCAAGAGCTACAGGTAACCCGTACGTATGCCCAAGATGTATGCTTTCATCGGCAGATGATATCCACATGTTTGACGTGTCCGAAGATTGCTGGTTTCTGGACTGAGATATGTAATTTCCTTGCGGAGGTAACGGGTCAACAAATCAAGGTAAGCCCTAAACTTATATTCTTTGGGCTTTACCAAGATGGTCCAGCTCGAATAAATACTGTTAGCTCCAAATTTATCTTCTATGCAACTCTCCTTGCGAGACGGGAGATTTGTAGACTTTGGAAGTCCGGAAGTCCACCTTGCTTTTCTGACTGTCTCAAAAATATAATCTCCACAAGTCAGTCGGATATGGCATGCGACCCTAGAAGTCGGGAGAAAGTATGGATATTGTTGGTGGAGTGGAGCCAGCGCTACAGTAGGTCCGATGATTAAGCCAAAATTGCTGTCGGTCCTGGCTCCCTCTGTTTCAGGCCTATCAGAGAAGAAGATGGAAGTGGAAACAGCTGTATTCTTGTGTGGTAAAGCTCTTCTCCATGCCTTGGCAACTGCGATAAGAGTAATACCAGCAAGAGAGTTGGCAGAATGAGGACAAAAATTTTAATAAATAACATAGTATGCCATCCTGAGAACTGGAGGGGTGGAAGATGTTTAGGGGGAAAGAAAGTCCAGGGGTGAATGGAGGTCTGTAGAGACTTACAGGGCCAGGTGCCCAAGCCAGAAAAGTATATTTATTAAATTATTGCAGATAAAGACTTTTGGGGGCCACCACAAAACCTTCCTAGGGCAAAGCCCTTCATCATTTATGTGCACTGCCAGGTGTTCAATGGGACGGAAATAGACACAGTGCGAGGAGCCAATTGGACTATAATTACCCCGATCGGCTATACACGTGCCCAATGAACACAAAAAGAGGACTTCCCTTCTTGCACGCAAAGCGTGCTAGTCCCAGCTCCCGCTCAACCACTGGCCAGGCGATCAGGAGATTACTCCCAGTTAGCGCTGGCGCTTAATCGCTCATAATGTTAACCATAGTAAAATGAATAACTCACCCATTTAAATGCAATAATATACGGTAGAAACAAATGAAAAATACACTTAACTCAGCTGCTGCAGCAGCAAAGGAAGAGGAAGGACTAAGGTTCTATGGACTTTTATACTCAGGCATGATCCCTGTGATTGGTGGCGAGAAGGAGCTGTGAGGGCTCATGAGTTATGTAGTTTAAAGTTTTGATTGGCTGCTGTGATTTCTAAGTAAAGAAAGAGAAGCATAATCCGAAGCTTCCGTTCCTGACATAGAATTGGCAATGCCCTGCCTGAATGTTAACACCACCCTGCATGCCACACTTAGGGGCCGATTCCGATCTCGGTCGGAGGCGCACCCAATACTATTCGGTCGGGAAAAAAGCCATGCGAAAGCCAGTTTCCCGACCGATCCGTACAGCACACCGAACGAGCAAGTACGATGCGCACAACAGCAAAAATTCCGGCCGAGCCGTACTCACCCAAACCAGGTCCTGTTCTCCGACCGAGGCGAATCCGGAAACGCCGAATCGAGTCGCACGGAAGGGAAAATGCAGCCCCGTCCGGCCGGACAAGTACGATGCGCTTTCCGTACACGCCGAACCCGTCGCTACGCACGGCACGTCAAAGCATCCGGGAGAGGCGCACATAAGCTCCGAATCGCGCCACAACACGATCCACGGCTACGAGACGAACACAGCACAGACGAGGACGACGCGGGCGACGAGGACGAAGCGAAGCGACGAGGACGAAGCCAAGCGACGAGGACGACGCGAAGCAACGAGAAGGACGAACGACACGAACCAACCATGAATCCCTTCGTCCCGATCATACCAATATTCTACATCTACTACCGGAACAGGCACGGACGCGTACGGCGCAGAAGGTAAGTCAGACACCAACCACAAAACACATACAACACGTACACGACACATCACACACATACACTGGGAATCTGAATATACTTGCAACAGCAGCACCATAGGGGCGGGATGCCCATCACCAATGCCACATATGCACACAGGGGCCTGAATGCGCGCCACCACCCCAACCCAGGGGGGCTGGATGCCTACCACTACTACCACCCTTAGCCAGGGGGCAGGATGCCTACCACTACTACCACCCTTAGCCAGGGGGCAGGATGCCCACCACTACTACCACCCTCACCCAGGGGGGCAGGATGCCCACCACTACTACCACCCTTAGCCAGGGGGCTGGATGCCTACCACTACTACCACCCTTAGCCAGGGGGCAGGATGCCCACCACTACTACCACCCTCACCCAGGGGGGCAGGATGCCCACCACTACTACCACCCTTAGCCAGGGGGCAGGATGCCCACCACTACTACCACCCTCACCCAGGGGGGGCAGGATGCCTACCACTACTACCACCCTCACCCAGGGGGCAGGATGCCCACCACTACTACCACCCTTAGCCAGGGGGGCAGGATGCCCACCACTACTACCACCCTCACCCAGGGGGCAGGATGCCCACCACTACTACCACCCTTAGCCAGGGGGCAGGATGCCCACCACTACTACCACCCTCACCCAGGGGGGCAGGATGCCCACCACTACTACCACCCTTAGCCAGGGGGCTGGATGCCTACCACTACTACCACCCTTAGCCAGGGGGCAGGATGCCCACCACTACTACCACCCTCACCCAGGGGGGCAGGATGCCTACCACTACCACCACCCTCACCCAGGGGGGCAGGATGCCCACCACTACTACCACCCTTAGCCAGGGGGCAGGATGCCCACCACTACTACCACCCTCACCCAGGGGGGCAGGATGCCTACCACTACTACCACCCTCACCCAGGGGGGCAGGATGCCCACCACTACTACCACCCTTAGCCAGGGGGCAGGATGCCCACCACTACTACCACCCTCACCCAGGGGGCAGGATGCCCACCACTACTACCACCCTCACCCAGGGGGGCAGGATGCCCACCACTACAACCACCCTTAGCCAGGGGGCTGGATGCCTACCACTACTACCACCCTTAGCCAGGGGGCAGGATGCCTACCACTACTACCACCCTTAGCCAGGGGGGCAGGATGCCCACCACTACTACCACCCTCACCCAGGGGGGCAGGATGCCCACCACTACTACCACCCTTAGCCAGGGGGGCTGGATGCCTACCACTACTACCACCCTTAGCCAGGGGGCAGGATGCCCACCACTACTACCACCCTCACCCAGGGGGGCAGGATGCCCACCACTACTACCACCCTCACCCAGGGGGGCAGGATGCCCACCACTACTACCACCTTTAGCCAGGGGGCAGGAAGCCCACCACTACTACCACCCTCACCCAGGGGGGCAGGATGCCCACCACTACTACCACCCTTAGCCAGGGGGCTGGATGCCTACCACTACTACCACCCTTAGCCAGGGGGCAGGATGCCCACCACTACTACCACCCTCACCCAGGGGGGCAGGATGCCTACCACTACCACCACCCTCACCCAGGGGGGCAGGATGCCCACCACTACTACCACCCTTAGCCAGGGGGCAGGATGCCCACCACTACTACCACCCTCACCCAGGGGGGCAGGATGCCTACCACTACTACCACCCTCACCCAGGGGGGCAGGATGCCCACCACTACTACCACCCTTAGCCAGGGGGCAGGATGCCCACCACTACTACCACCCTCACCCAGGGGGAGCAGGATGCCCACCACTACTACCACCCTTAGCCAGGGGGCTGGATGCCTACCACTACTACCACCCTTAGCCAGGGGGCAGGATGCCCACCACTACTACCACCCTCACCCAGGGGGGCAGGATGCCCACCACTACTACCACCCTCACCCAGGGGGGCAGGATGCCCACCACTACTACCACCCTTAGCCAGGGGGCTGGATGCCTACCACTACTACCACCCCCACTCATAGTATGGACAATGCATGACACAACAAGCACACCACAACCTAGGGAATGCAAGATTAAGACATCCCCCCACCACCATGACAAGCGTGTGAGCAGGCTGTGTCAAATGCCTACAACACCGAACATGACATTGAACATACAATGTGACCCCCTAGCACATGTGCCACACATATATGTGTGTGGCACCCACAATGCAAGCAGCCCATGACCATTGTGGCAATGGGGCCTAAACCCCCATCATCACAGTGACCAAAAGGCAAGTGTGGGGTCCATAGCTGAAGCACATTTTGACCATTGTGGCAATGGGGTCTAAACCCCCATCATCACAGTGACCAAAAGGCAAGTGTGGGGTCCATAGCTGAAGCACATTTTGACCATTGTGGCAATGGGGCCTAAACCCCCATCATCACAGTGACCAAAAGGCAAGTGTGGGGTCCATAGCTGAAGCACATTTTGACCATTGTGGCAATGGGGTCTAAACCCCCATCATCACAGTGACCAAAAGGCAAGTGTGGGGTCCATAGCTGAAGCACATTTTGACCATTGTGGCAATGGGGTCTAAACCCCCATCATCACAGTGACCAAAAGGCAAGTGTGGGGTCCATAGCTGAAGCACATTTTGACCATTGTGGCAATGGGGTCCAAACCCCCATCATCACAGTGACCAAAAGGTAAGTGTGGGGTCCATAGCTGAAGCACATTTTGACCATTGTGGCAATGGGGTCTAAACCCCCATCATCACAGTGACCAAAAGGTAAGTGTGGGGTCCATAGCTGAAGCACATTTTGACCATTGTGGCAATGGGGTCTAAACCCCCATCATCACAGTGACCAAAAGGTAAGTGTGGGGTCCATAGCTGAAGCACATTTTGAACATTGTGGCAATGGGGTCTACACCCTCATCATCACAGTGACCAAAAGGTAATTGTTGACAAAGAAAGAGCTGCAACTGCCAAACTGCATGGATCATTCCTGGTCACAGAACCAAAAACTCATCTGTGGCAAAGTAGTGTATGTGTCCCATTGCAACATAAATTGGGGGAGCCAAATACTGCAGTGCAAATGAAACATTCCTTTGGCCATGTGCAGACAAACAACACCCATGGGGGCTGAGACCGTCAACAGTCATCAATGACACAATGACAGAAGTGACCATCAGAATGCAGAACCACATATTTGCACCAATGGGCACACAAATGCAGATACCCTGTGGAGACAGCAGATGTGAGGTGAACAGATACCATACCATGGCAGCAATGGGACACACAAACCATGATCACTGTGCTGACCGATGACCTAGGAGTCCCAGGGACAGCAGGGGAAACACACCAAACAACATACAGCCAATGGCACACCCAAGATATGCCAATGCAGTGGTGCAGATGCACAAACACAAACAGGCAGACCAACACTGTCATCATACACAGCAGGTGAGGGGTGGGGGTGCCAGTGTCCCCAGGCAACAACACAACACATGAGGAGAGCTGAATACCAATCATACAGATGTGCATACACTGCCACACTAAGGTAACTCATGGATCCAAATCCCCTATGTGGGCAAGCAGGCATTGACAGGTGAGAGGGAGCACAAAACACACATGTCACACAGGCACGTAGGAACAACAACTGACACAGCAAGTCACAGACACACCACAGCACCACCCCCAGGGCCCCCACAATGTGGTGACCCTGGGCTGAATAAAAATACCACTGTGATGACAAAGCTAAATGTCGTTCACACTGTGAACCACAGTCAGTTGTCCTGAGCAACTAACTACCATCACACCTACACAAGCACAAATCAATCAGCATGGCCAGTAAGCCAAGGCCAACATGGAGGCAGGGGACTAGCCGGGCAACAACTCTCATCTGCACACACTCAAGACCACACCCCTCGACCTCCAACAATGTGCAGCAGTGAAGTACACATGCACTGGTGACATTGCACATGCACCCATGACTATTCCAGGGTGGTGGGTGGGAACCAAGGTGTAGAAACACATCACACATGGACACTCAACAAGACTCCTGAATGTCTGACACACTGCACACTACGCTGTACATGGACATGACGGCAATACCACACCGACCAATGGGATCCCAGCCACAGTCACACACCAATGAAGAAGCCAAGGTCACCCACAAAGAACACACATAGACAACAACCAACATTGCAGCCCGGACCCTAAGGAGTGCCAGCAGTCACACACACAACGTGTCACAATCACTGAAAGATAACACAAACTGGAAATCACATGACAGGGGCAAACAACAAGTGCCAAAGGGAAACCTGACTGTGACCCATCTGCGTCAGCACACAAACTCTGCCCTGACAGCAAACACACCTATGGGTGACACCCTGATGACCAGTAATGTGCCATGCACCCACATCACAGAGAACACAGGGAGAAGACTTTGGGGGAACATAGCTCAAGTCAGCAAGCATCACAAACAGGTACAACACTAGGGATCACAGCATGCGCAGATGAATGAAAGTGAACACACAGACATGCACATACAACACACACCTTGGGCGCAGGCAATGTCACACGTGTACACACTGCCATGAGGGGACTCCACTCCTGTGTGAGGAAAGCTGTGCCATATGTTGCCTCAGTAGGGCCCCATCATGTCAGCTGAGCACTTGGTCACACAATCAACAATTAGCACCAAATGAGGGCTCCCATCACATCAGCCTGGTCATGGATGTGCCAACGGAATCATCAGCACAGATCCAACACACTTGTATAGCAATGTTGCACTGACTACACGGATGAGTCCCTCCCCATTGATGCCCAAACCTGCATGTCCACTGGAGATGGCAACACGGTCAGGGAAGTAGACAAATGCAACGATGGCAGGCACAACAGATGTGCAGGGGTGGAAGCCACAGATATGAAATTGCCAATGTAAGTAGGAAACCCATTGCCAAATACTGAACACATGACACCCTCAGATGCTGCTATTGATGACATGGATACACCACATGATAGGACACATTCCCCCTGGACCACATGGGTTCCTGCACAGTAACACTTCATAATCATGAGACCAGATATCACCATCACTGCAGCAAGGGCATGGTTAGCTGCACCAACAACATGTACATCTGAAGCATGAGCACTAGAGAAAAGAAAGTTGCTTTATTCAGCATATGTGTTGTTTGATAACGACGTCCAGAAGAAATTAGAGCAAAGGCCAATGGCCAGTCCATTGTCAAAGTTCAAACAGGGTGACACTGGCAGATGTCACCCTACGCATGCCTGCACAATACCAGGGACAATCCACTAGGAGGGGCAACCGGGGGGCAGGCCAGGCACCGCAGGGACAGGATCAGGGCTCACCAGGGGAGTCAGGGAAGGGGTGGTGGGTGCTGGAGAGCCACTGACAACTGCAGTGGAGGTGTCTGACATGGTGTGTGCCGGCACAACTGGGGGGCATGACTCAGATGTCGTGGGTGCCGGCACAACTGCAGTGGACCCTGCAGATGGGGTGGACAGGTCTGCCACTGCAGTGCCCAAGTCAGACAGGGCGGTAGTGGACTCCACTGCAGTGCCTACCTCCAGGGGAGGAGAATGGGGAACAGGCAAGGTGGGTTGGACAGAGGGGAGGACACCCTCACCACATCAGTGGCACAGACAAGCGCAGCGGGGGTGTGGTGCTGGGAGAGCAAGTGGCAGGGGGAGAAGGCCGGAGCATCTTGGGGATGGTATATCTGTGGGTGGGGGAACCTGGGGCAGGGTGTGGTGGGGGCACCTGTGCAGTGGGGGCCTGAGGGATGGAGGACGGAGACCTTGTGCCTGAGCTGCAGGGCGGTGGCGGGGTCTTGCTCTTAGCACTCCGGGGGGACTTGCGGGTGGGGGCCTCAGTCCGTCTGCGCCTGGGGGAGGGTGTCCGGGGGCGAGGGGCACTCTGCTCCGTGTGGGTGGGCTTCCTCTTCCCCGGGATGCTGGAGCAGCTTCATCGGTGGGGAAGAGGCCGAGGTCACAGAGGAAGAGCTGCTGTGACTTTGGGGTTGCAGGTGAGGCAAGGGAGGGTGCTTTGGAGGGAGAGGGAACTGAGGACTGCGCAGTGCATGTGGATGCGTGTGTGTGTTCCAGGGCCCCATCCCCTGTGAGTCTGGCTTCAGTCCCCTGAATGTGCGTGCGTGTGCGTTTTGTCATTGGCGTGTGTGTCAGTGTGCTGGATGTGTGTGTGCTGGTGTGTGCCTGTGCCAGTGTGTGTGTGCCTGGGATGGGTAAGGTGCTGGGGAGTGTGGATGGAGCAGAGGCAGGAGGGGTGAGGGACCGTTTGAGGAGGGACACTGCTGCCGTCAGGGAGGAGTCCATGGACCTATTGCCCCTCTGTAGGTCAGACATGCCCGATGAGATGCCCTCCATGAACGACACCAGCTGAGTCAACAGCGCGGTGTGCGCATGGAGGACACTCAGCATGGCTGTCTGCCCTACATGGAGCTGGCGAAGGAGGTACACAGACTCCTCACTCAGGGCAGCAGGGGACACAGGGGCAGGGGGTGCGGTGCCTGGCCCAAAGGAGACACGCTTCCGGACATGGGAGCCTCCACGGACCTGGGGAATGGGAGCCGATGGGAGGGCGGTGGTGGTGCTGGTGGTGGCGGGGACAGCAACACTAGCTGGGGTGTGGTGGCTGCTGACACCCGCCTCCACAAGGGAGTCATCCTCCGAGTTGCTCTGGTCCTCAGCTGAGGTGGATGCTGCTGAGGACTCCTCGATGTGGCTCCCCTCGCCCTCCGTGCCACTGGGTCCCTCCAACCACTCCTCGGCTGCTGACCCAGTCTGGCTCTCCGGCTCCTCCTGGTCCGTGGAGCTGTCCCCTTCCGTGGCCGTGGATGTATCTGCAAACAATGGGGAAACAGACAGACATCAGTCACCTGCACATAACGCACACACCACTGTGAGCACAGCACATCACAGAGCAAGCCCTGGCATCATTAGTTGTACATTGCTAAAAGTGCACTAATTGAACAGGAGAAGTCAATTGTCAGTCTGATGCCAAGCATGGCACTCACATCCCACATGGCCTTGCACCCATCTGTCTGGTGTCTGTTGGATTGCAACACCCCAGTGTTGACACATGCACCAAGTACACAGTAGTTGGACAGTGCAGAGGACACGGTGTGGACACATCACAGCTCTTGCCACTGAGTCAGTACAGGTTTACGGATGTAAGGGATGCCCAGAGTCAAATAGGAAATGCATGTGATGCATACCAGCGACAGACACCATGATGCACCCATGTCCTGATAGCCAGCGCCACTATGGTGTGCATGTAGCACATGTCACTCCCCTGCAGGATCACCAATCAGTAGACACATGCCATGGCGGAGGCATGACTGCAAAGTCATACATCACTGTCTCAGTGATGTATGACTTTGCAGCCAGACAACAACACTCTGCACTGTGTCACAATAGTAGGTCATGGGGAATGCAAGTCCTGGAGCTGCACAAGTGCACATGTACATCCCCCCCACAACACATCCTCTTAACCCTCATCTGTCCAGGTCATACCTATTGGACATATGGGAGACCTGTGACACTACCCTCTGAACCTGAGCCCCTCACACTCTGCTGTGCATGGGGAACAGCTACCTGAACTTCACATTTACATGCCCCAGTCTGCATGGGCAGCTGATCAGACACCTATGTGTCACACAAGTATCGTCTCCTATGGTCACATCTCCAGTGGCATGCTGAGCCCCTACCAAGAAACTCCACAGCAGTCCTGGCGACTAATCCACAGCACACTGACACAGAGGCAGACACCTGAGGGGTCAAATCACTGTGCACAATGTGTCCTCTGATACACGGGAGTGGGAGTACAGAGTGTATTGTATGGCCTGGAGTAGGCATGACTGTCCAGCCCCACATGAATGAGGGATGAGCCCTGGACTGTAGGCAGCTGGCTAAGTATGTGTGACACACGTCATATACATACTCCTGGGGCCCAAACATTGTTCCCACCCGCAGCATGGGTGTGTGCCAGGTACCCCAGCCACATGTGGTGGATCAGCTCAGCAATTGGACCACAGATCAAAGTAACACGCTGAATACATGTCAGAATACAGGCATTGTGTAAGCAATGGACCCACTCATGATGCCCACCACAGAGTCAGGGAAACAGATGCTGTCTCCCACCTTGAGTCAAGCAAACTGCAAGGACACAGTCCTAAGTGACAGAATTCCCTGCATGTAAGGGCCACACCTGGGTATCAGATGAGGAGTGGGCAGTGCACAATAGAGGGACATGGCTCCTGGACAACATGACTGCTGTACTGTGGCAGTTCAACCTGGCCCGAGGAGGGCACATAGCATGTTAGACAGAGTACACAGTGCAGTCTTTGACTCACCCCCTCCTTGCTGCTCTCTGGCCTTCAGCTGCCCATCCAGGTCTGGAAAGACCACCGCCAGGATCCTGAGCATGTGGGGGGTCAGGGTCCGTGTTCCGCCCCTCCTGCGAGGAGGCGACAGCTTCAGCTGGACCCGTGCAATCCTCCGGGTCCAGCCCCGAAGGTCCTGCCACCTCTTTTGGCAGTTGCGGATCCGGCGCTTGTAGACCCCCACGGACCGGACAGCCCGGACGATGTCCTTCCAGATCTCATGCTTCCGATGGGCAGAAGCCTGTCAGGATGACAAAGTGATAAGGCCATTACTACACATGCAACATATCCGTGCATGACACAGTTGCATATACATGTCGCAATCACAGGGGCACATGGTGTACCCAGGCAGTGCACGGCTGCCCATGGACAGTTTTCCAGAAGTCACTACATGGTATCATTGCATGGGGAGTAAAACCCTGTTCAGAAGCACTGTCACTGCACCATACCTGTCCAGTGCAAGTCACTACACACTATGGGGGGTGACAACTACTCAGTGAGCCTGCTAGCCAGTGGTGTGCTGACTCTCAGCCTTGCTAGTCAGACAAAATGCACATTCAGAAAGGCAGTGCACAGAACACTCACCTGCTCCCCTGGTGTCCCATACAGCTTGCTGTACTGTGGAAGTAGGCTGTCCAGCAGGGCCTGGTTCTCTTCAAGGCTGAAGGCTGGGGCTCTCTCCACAGTACGTGCCATTGCAGGGTCCAGAGGGGCAGAGACAGCAGCAGTGCAGTGGCAGATGTCGTCCTGGAGCATGTAGTGCAGGCAAGTGGGCTCTCAGGGGAACATGCAGCAATATATATGTGCTGGAGAGGCAGATACTGTCCCTTGTGTCCAAAGTGATAGGTCCAAGTCGTTTGCATCTTCTGAATCTGGCCAATCCATGGAATAGCAGCACCAAAACACGCCCACAGCATCCTTCAAAATTTCAACTTCATGACATACATGATTTTGCAACATTGTTGTGGGTGACCAACTGATTTTCCAGCAACCGACTCGTTCGAATATTCGAAAACGCGTCCGTTGCCAGGCAAGCCCATTGTCAATGGGTGCGCACCGATCGGTCCATTGAGGTACAACGCGCACAGGGGTACAACGCGTACCCGCACACATTGAAAGCAATGGGCCGGCCGGAGGCACCGATCGGTCCATTGCTGTTCAACGCGCACAGGGGTTCAACGCGTACCCGCACACATTGAATGCAATGGGCCGGCCGGAGGCACCGATCGGTCCATTGCAGTACAACGCGCACAGGGGTACAACGCGTACCCGCACACATTGAATGCAATGGGCCGGCCGGAGGCACCGATCGGTCCATTGCTGTTCAACGCGCACAGGGGTACAACGCGTACCCGCACACATTGAATGCAATGGGCCGGCCGGAGGCACCGATCGGTCCATTGCAGTACAACGCGCACAGGGGTACAACGCGTACCCGCACACATTGAATGCAATGGGCCGGCCGGAGGCACCGATCGGTCCATTGCTGTTCAACGCGCACAGGGGTACAACGCGTACCCGCACACATTGAATGCAATGGGCCGGCCGGAGGCACCGATCGGTCCATTGCAGTACAACGCGCACAGGGGTACAACGCGTACCCGCACACATTGAATGCAATGGGCCGGCCGGAGGCACCGATCGGTCCATTGCTGTTCAACGCGCACAGGGGTACAACGCGTACCCGCACACATTGAATGCAATGGGCCGGCCGGAGGCACCGATCGGTCCATTGCAGTACAACGCGCACAGGGGTACAACGCGTACCCGCACACATTGAATGCAATGGGCCGGCCGGAGGCACCGATCGGTCCATTGCTGTTCAACGCGCACAGGGGTACAACGCGTACCCGCACACATTGAATGCAATGGGCCGGCCGGAGGCACCGATCGGTCCATTGCAGTACAACGCGCACAGGGGTACAACGCGTACCCGCACACATTGAATGCAATGGGCCGGCCGGAGGCACCGATCGGTCCATTGCAGTACAACGCGCACAGGGGTACAACGCGTACCCGCACACATTGAATGCAATGGGCCGGCCGGAGGCACCGATCGGTCCATTGCTGTTCAACGCGCACAGGGGTACAACGCGTACCCGCACACATTGAATGCAATGGGCCGGCCGGAGGCACCGATCGGTCCATTGCAGTACAACGCGCACAGGGGTACAACGCGTACCCGCACACATTGAATGCAATGGGCCGGCCGGAGGCACCGATCGGTCCATTGCAGTACAACGCGCACAGGGGTACAACGCGTACCCGCACACATTGAAAGCAATGGGCCGGCCGGAGGCACCGATCGGTCCATTGCTGTTCAACGCATCACTGTACATGTGACTGGCATATGTCAGCATGCCTGTCTCAGATGGACATATGCCAGCCACAGATAGCTCCCAGGGAGTGAGGGGCACACCTACATCACGACAGCCTGTCCAAACCTTATCATAAGGCATGTAAGGCTGCATTTCCTATTGTGTGTATGTTGGTGTACATGTTGTCCTGTGGGTGTCACCTGTGGGCAGCCACCCCCAGGCTGTGCACGTGTTAATGGGGACAGGATCCTGGGTGTTACGTGTACGTGACCACTGTGATGTGCAACTGTTCATATCTGTGCATGTGCCATGGTCACATTTCACAGTGGTGTTTGTGTATGTCATGTCACATACCCCGTGAGTCCCATGTGGGACGGTATGTTTGAGCCAGGGTGTCCCAGTGGCACAATAGTGATGGCCCTCCACAGTCTTTGTGCATGTAGTGTTTACAATGTCTCTGATTTCATGTGCACAATGGGAGACAGTCTCCACATCCACGTTGTGTGTGCATGGACTCTGATGTTGTGCGTGTGTGTCACAGACGTCCATGGCTCTCCTGCCATGGCAAGTGTGGCCACTACCTGTGGGGGTCATGTTTGTTTTGTTGTGGTGTACACATGATACTCCAGGTGATGCCAGTGTCCATGTGGCATTACAGGGTCCCTGGGAATGTGCCTGTCGTTGAGCTGTGGTGCCTGGGGCACATCTGTCCTCACATGTCACTGGGGGGTGACTGTGACACAGCATCATGATATCCAATGGGCCAACCTGGGACAAATTGATGCCACCTGTAGGACCGTGTTGACAGATGTTGGCCATGTATGTACCATACATGTCGTTCCGGTACTGCACACTTCATGTAGTTGTGCCTCATGATGATGTATGTTGGGATCTTGAGTGTGTTCAATGCCGCATATGTGGGGTGACTGACGATCTTGCTTACTTCTCCTCTGCACTGCAGGGCTCCTGCTGTCCATCGGCCATTCCCAGACCTGGCAACGATGGTGGAACGGGACAGCATCCGACGGTACCGCTTCACCAGGCAGCTGATTGAGGATTTGGCAGTGCAGTTGTCCCCACATTTGCAGCCTGGCCGGCCGTATCCTACAGCGCTGACCCCCAAGGTGAAGGTGATGGCAGCCCTACACTTCTTTGCCACCGGTACCTTCCAACATACTGTGGCGTCTGCTGGTGGGATGTCACAGACCATGTTCAGCCGTGTGCTCCGCGATTTCTTGGCGGCAATGTTGCTCTTCCTGAACCGGTACATCTATTTCCCTAGACTGCGACGACTCACTGACGTGAAGAGTGACTTTTATGCCCTGGGGAGGATGCCGCATGTCATTGGCTCCATTGATGGGACACATGTGGCTTTGGTACCACCACAGGCCCAGGAGCAGGCCTACAGGAACCGCAAGCACTACCACTCGGTCAATGCACTGGTGGTGTGTCTTGCAGACATGACCATCACACACGTGTGTGCCCGTTTCCCTGGTTCAGCACACGATGCCTTTGTGATGAGGAGTAGTCGCATCCCCAGGTTGATGGCACAGATGCAGAACCAGCGTGCCTGGCTTGTCGGTGTGTACTGACTTTGTGCCATTGTGTGTGATCTGATCTGTAGTATTCCGCCCACTTTTCCAAGTCAGCTGATGTGCACTTGTCTGTCCGTAGGTGACTCGGGATACCCCAACATGCCGTGGTTGCTGACACCCCTCAGGAACCCTGTGACACCTGCCCAGATGCGCTACAATGAGGCACATGGTCGGACCAGGAGAGTGATTGAGCGGACCTTTGGTCTCCTGAAGAGCCGCTTCCGCTGCCTGGACAAGACCGGAGGGTCCCTCCCATATGCCCCTGCGAAAGTGTGCAAGATTATCATCGTCTGCTGCATGCTCCACAACCTGGCAGTGCGGAAGGAGTTGCCTCTCATCCAGGATGACGATGACCAACATCCGCCACCTGTGGAGGATCCTGGCCTGGACCACGATGCCAGTGACGATGATGATGATGATGGTGATGGTGATGTCCGCACACAGCTCATCACCAACTTCTTTAGCTGAATGTGAGTATCCTGAGGTGTCATGTGAATGATGTGAGTTGGCATGATGTGTGGGTGGTGCTCTGGTGCTGTTGGAGTGTGTCCATGGGCTACTTGACAGGATGTGTGTTGCGATGTGTGGTGACAGGTGGGCTGTACTCCCCAACAGTGTTGACATGCTAACTTGGTTCTGGGTGGGTATCTTGTAACATGTATTGTGCATGAGTTTTGCTGTTCTGTCCTGTACTGCATTGCTTTTGACTGTGTGTCATTTCTGTCCTTCACAGGGTACTTTCAGATTCGTTTGGTCAACTGTGTCCACCGACGACGTGATTGCACATCCAGGCTGGTAGCTGTTGTGTCCCTACAGGTGATGTGCGCCACACCCATGGACTTCCTTCTGTCTACAGTTGTTGACTGTGTGCCCGCTACCAGGTGGGGTTACCTTGCATCTGTAGTGGTTACGGCATGTTGCTACTGTGTAATAAACCTGTGCTTCACTTAGTGATGTGCGTTGTCTGTGGTCACACATTTGACTGCCATTTGCTTACTGCACCTGTGGGCTACTTGACTACAACTGGGAATGGGTGTGGTGTCTGTGCATTGCACCGTCTTCCCTGGCAACATCAGTGTAGGCAATGAGTCAGATGGCCTAGGTGTGTATGTGTTGTGTAGCCCTGGTGGTGTGTCTCCCTCATATGTGTCACGTTGCCTGTACTCACATGCCTGTGTTGTCCTTGCTGTTGCAGTTCGCATACACAGTGTAATTTTGCTGTTCATCATCCCCATAACAGCACCCACGTTGGAATCACGACAGAGGCAAGTATGGTGTATTATTGTGTTTATTGTGATACATCTGTGATAATAGTGCATAGGATGGATTGTGCTGTACATGAATCTTGCAATCCCAAGTTCCTAGATGAATAGAAAGTCCAGGTAGACAGGATCCCCAGTATCGGGGCCACAGTTGTCTGACACATTGTTCCAACTTGTACTCCCCATGCAATGTGTGGGAGTAGTGTTGCCATCAACAGGGTGAACAGTCTGTGCACAAAGGCGAAAATCCAGAACAGGTTCAGGCTTCCTGGGAGTTGCGCTTGGCCATCAGCCTCTCACTTTCCCCTCCTCGGACGACCCCTCTTCTTGGGGGGGGGCCCTCAAGTGCAGGCTGCTGCGGTGCAGGGGACTCTCCGCCAGAGTCCTCCTCCCTCCCTGTGGCAGTTGCAGTTTGTTCGGTGCCAGATGTTGTTGGCACACAGGGAGGTGTGGACTGGTTGCTGTTCATCTGGCGGAGGCATTGTAAAATGTCCCTGTGCACCGCCGTCATCTCATGTAGTACATCCCACTTGGACTCCACGCGGGTCATGTGGGAGTCCACACGTGACATGTGTGACTCCACGTGGGACATGTGGGAGTCCAAGCGGGCATGATGGGCAGCCTGCTGCTGTTTGATGTCTCTGAGGAGCCCCACTACCTGGCTGAGCTCTCCGGTGCTGGACTGGTACGCATCAGCTATGCGTACCAGTTGTGGGTCTTCATGCACACCAGCAACGTCTGCAAGCAGCGACCTCTGTCTCCCACCCCTCCCACCACCCCTGCTGACATGTGCAGTGTGTGCAGTTGCACGCACAGATAACCCTGGTCCACCTTGGGGGTTGGTGGTGGTGGTGGTGTCCATGGCCCCAGGTTGGTCCAGGGTCACTGCGCTGGTGTTGTTCCTTATTCTGTCCATGTCGGCAGGGATGGTATTCGTGGTGACAGTCGTTGGAGGGGTGGGTGCAGGGGTGCAGCTGGTGGACCTGCTGGTGCTGCAGCTGGTGGTCCTGCTGGTGCAGCATGTTGACTTGCACCGGATGTGCCAGGTTGTTCTTCATCGTCCGAGGAGGACAGAGGCTGTACGACGCCAGTGAGCTCGGCATCCTCTTGAGCCTGGGACTGGGACTCCTCAGCGTCTGCTGCTGTGTCCCTATCATCACCTGTTTTTGGGAGACACAAACAATGTATGTCATGTTTCTGCAGGCATCAGTGGTTGACACACCTGACAGTTGTGACTGTGCCTCGGGGTGCGGGCCTGTACATTGTATTGTCCTAAGTCGTCACAGTCAGGGGTTGATATTGGTGTGGCACATTGTCCTGCATTATTTGGGCATTTCTATGTATTCTCTGGGGTGTGAACATGGTCTGCATTGATTGTGTTTGGTTGACAGCCAGACCTCCTTCCCACCCACCCACCCACCCAGTCAGTTATCCCACCATGGAACGTGCTTGCATTGCAGGGAGTGGAAGTTGTCTCTCAGGATGTCAGTCAGTGGTGTCCTGCTGTTTGTTGGTGCACAGTTGCCAGCAGGGCCTTGTGCTCCCCACAGCAGTAGCCAGTGTCAGCCATCTTGTGAGTCCTTCTCCACTCCCTGTGATGTGAGCATGGTTCAGGGTGGTGTTGATGGGCCAGTTGTGAGGCTGAGCAATGTCTGTGACTACGACTCCCATCATGCTATTGCCTCCACCCCCCTTCCCAGCATGCCCATGCTTCCTTCCTTTTGACTCTGCTTCCCTGTGGGGTGGGGTGGCTGTGCTGACAGGATGGCTGGGAGTGTTGTCCTGGCAGTTGTTTGGCTAAGAGTCCCAAGAGTGTCCCTGTGCTTCACACAACATAACCCAGGGTGGTGGTGCTTTGTGGGATCTTGTGTTAGGATGGAGGGCATTGCATTCTACCAGGTGGGTACTGTGGAGTTTGTGTTGGGGGGGGGTGTGAGGGGAGGTGCTGGTGACTATGGTCAGTGCTGCAAGTCCCCCTTCCCACCCAGCCAGCCAGATATCCCACCATGGAACGTGCTTGCATTGCAGGGAGTGTAAGTTGTCTCTCAGGATGTCAGTCAGTGGTGTCCTGCTGTTTGTTGGTGCACAGTTGCCAGCAGGGCCTTGTGCTCCCCACAGCAGTAGCCAGTGTCAGCCATCTTGTGAGTCCTTCTCCACTCCCTGTGATGTGAGCATGGTTCAGGGTGGTGTTGATGGGCCAGTTGTGAGGCTGAGCAATGTCTGTGACTACGACTCCCATCATGCTATTGCCTCCACCCCCCTTCCCAGCATGCCCATGCTTCCTTCCTTTTGACTCTGCTTCCCTGTGGGGTGGGGTGGCTGTGCTGACAGGATGGCTGGGAGTGTTGTCCTGGCAGTTGTTTGGCTAAGAGTCCCAAGAGTGTCCCTGTGCTTCACACAACATAACCCAGGGTGGTGGTGCTTTGTGGGATCTTGTGTTAGGATGGAGGGCATTGCATTCTACCAGGTGGGTACTGTGGAGTTTGTGTTGGGGGGGGTGTGAGGGGAGGTGCTGGTGACTATGGTCAGTGCTGCAAGTCCCCCTTCCCACCCAGCCAGCCAGATATCCCACCATGGAACGTGCTTGCATTGCAGGGAGTGTAAGTTGTCTCTCAGGATGTCAGTCAGTGGTGTCCTGCTGTTTGTTGGTGCACAGTTGCCAGCAGGGCCTTGTGCTCCCCACAGCAGTAGCCAGTGTCAGCCATCTTGTGAGTCCTTCTCCACTCCCTGTGATGTGAGCATGGTTCAGGGTGGTGTTGATGGGCCAGTTGTGAGGCTGAGCAATGTCTGTGACTACGACTCCCATCATGCTATTGCCTCCACCCCCTTCCCAGCATGCCCATGCTTCCTTCCTTTTGACTCTGCTTCCCTGTGGGGTGGGCTGGCTGTGCTGACAGGATGGCTGGGAGTGTTGTCCTGGCAGTTGTTTGGCTAAGAGTCCCAAGAGTGTCCCTGTGCTTCACACAACATAACCCAGGGTGGTGGTGCTTTGTGGGATCTTGTGTTAGGATGGAGGGCATTGCATTCTACCAGGTGGGTACTGTGGAGTTTGTGTTGGGGGGGGGTGTGAGGGGAGGTGCTGGTGACTATGGTCAGTGCTGCAAGTCCCCCTTCCCACCCAGCCAGCCAGATATCCCACCATGGAACGTGCTTGCATTGCAGGGAGTGTAAGTTGTCTCTCAGGATGTCAGTCAGTGGTGTCCTGCTGTTTGTTGGTGCACAGTTGCCAGCAGGGCCTTGTGCTCCCCACAGCAGTAGCCAGTGTCAGCCATCTTGTGAGTCCTTCTCCACTCCCTGTGATGTGAGCATGGTTCAGGGTGGTGTTGATGGGCCAGTTGTGAGGCTGAGCAATGTCTGTGACTACGACTCCCATCATGCTATTGCCTCCACCCCCTTCCCAGCATGCCCATGCTTCCTTCCTTTTGACTCTGCTTCCCTGTGGGGTGGGCTGGCTGTGCTGACAGGATGGCTGGGAGTGTTGTCCTGGCAGTTGTTTGGCTAAGAGTCCCAAGAGTGTCCCTGTGCTTCACACAACATAACCCAGGGTGGTGGTGCTTTGTGGGATCTTGTGTTAGGATGGAGGGCATTGCATTCTACCAGGTGGGTACTGTGGAGTTTGTGTTGGGGGGGGTGTGAGGGGAGGTGCTGGTGACTATGGTCAGTGCTGCAAGTCCCCCTTCCCACCCACCCAGCCAGCCAGATATCCCACCATGGAACGTGCTTGCATTGCAGGGAGTGTAAGTTGTCTCTCAGGATGTCAGTCAGTGGTGTCCTGCTGTTTGTTGGTGCACAGTTGCCAGCAGGGCCTTGTGCTCCCCACAGCAGTAGCCAGTGTCAGCCATCTTGTGAGTCCTTCTCCACTCCCTGTGATGTGAGCATGGTTCAGGGTGGTGTTGATGGGCCAGTTGTGAGGCTGAGCAATGTCTGTGACTACGACTCCCATCATGCTATTGCCTCCTCCCCCTTCCCAGCATGCCCATGCTTCCTTCCTTTTGACTCTGCTTCCCTGTGGGGTGGGCTGGCTGTGCTGACAGGATGGCTGGGAGTGTTGTCCTGGCAGTTGTTTGGCTAAGAGTCCCAAGAGTGTCCCTGTGCTTCACACAACATAACCCAGGGTGGTGGTGCTTTGTGGGATCTTGTGTTAGGATGGAGGGCATTGCATTCTACCAGGTGGGTACTGTGGAGTTTGTGTTGGGGGGGGGTGTGAGGGGAGGTGCTGGTGACTATGGTCAGTGCTGCAAGTCCCCCTTCCCACCCAGCCAGCCAGATATCCCACCATGGAACGTGCTTGCATTGCAGGGAGTGTAAGTTGTCTCTCAGGATGTCAGTCAGTGGTGTCCTGCTGTTTGTTGGTGCACAGTTGCCAGCAGGGCCTTGTGCTCCTCACAGCAGTAGCCAGTGTCAGCCATCTTGTGAGTCCTTCTCCACTCCCTGTGATGTGCGCATGGTTCATGGTGGTGTTGATGGGACAGTTGTGGGGGGGCAATATGTGTGACTGCGACTCCCATGATGCTATTGGCTACACTGACTTGGCCAGCATACACAGAATTCCTTCCTTTGAGTGGTCTTCACTGTGTGTTGGTGTTGTTGTGGTGGCTACATGTGTGGATGTGTTTGTTGGTTCTATTTGTGCCACTGCCTAGCTGTAGTTGTGGTTGTGTTTGTACATGTGTTGGCACAGTTGGATGTGACTTTTTTGATGGCATGTGTTGTGTTTCTCTGACTGACATACACATTTTGGGATGATTCTGTTCTGGTTGCTGTGTGATTGCTATGAGTGCATGGTTTGACTCTCCCCTTGACAGTGATGTGTGTGTGTTTTGTGGCAGTATATTGTGTACATTTGTTGTGTACTCACCAGGCTCTGGGATGTCCTCTAGTCCATATATGCTCACTGGCGGTAGGATGGCCCGCACCTTCTCCTCCCAGGGCCTGAGGTATATTGGCTTGGCAGGAGGGCCACTGCCGGTGTGTTGGCTGTTGATGTAGTCTTGCTTCAGCAGTTTCCGTACCCTCCTGCGCACGTCATACCACCTGTTCTGGATGTCGGTCTTTGTGCGCCGACATGGTGATTGGGCGTTCACCCTGTTGATGATCCTCTCCCACATCTTGGTTTTCTGCGACATGGGGGTCTGTTGGACCAATGTGCCAAACAGCTGTGGCTCTACCCTGAGGATCTCGTCTACCAGGACTTCCAATTCACAATCTAGGAACTTGTGATTCTTCTTGGGGGGCATGGTGATGGGTGGTGATGGTGGGTGATGTGTGTGTTGGTGTGCAGGTGAGGGTGTGTGGGTGTGTGTTGTGCTGGGTGTATGTGAGGTAGGTATTTGTTGGTGTGCTGCTGGTGTGTGGCTTGTGTGAGGGATGAGCTGTGGGTGTGTGGTTGCTTTCTCTTGGGTGCTGGCAGTGGAATGGCATTTGCAAAGGCTCATGGTAGTGATTTGTGTCCTTTATATAGGTGGAGTTGTGGGTGTGTCTTTGTTCTCTGTCCCCACCCCCCCAGTATTTATTGGCTTGGTAATTGCTTGTTTGGCCTTTTTTTGGTTGATTTTTCCTTTGTGCTGTTTGTGTATGTTGGAAACGTTCTTGTGACCGAGTCGGACCCTGCATTGGTCTCGTACGGTGTTTTCCGTTTCGTTCACGCTGTGTTTGTGCAGTTTTGTATGCTGCGTACGCGTCGGTCGCGGTGTATTGTGTTGCTTCGGCTCGGTTTTGTATGCGTGTCGGTCGTACGGCTTGTCCTCCGTCCGACTCGGTCGTGTTTTCGCGCCTTGCATCGTACTTTGCGGGTTGGAGTTGGCGGGTACGATTCGGTCGGATTTGTTCCGGGTGCGTGTCGGTCGGTTGAATTCGCGTGTTTTTCCGGCCGGATTGCTATTTTCCGAGCGGCTCGGTCGGTCGGCTTGGTTTCCTGACGTGTCGGTCGGATTTATCGCGGCTTGCATCGTACTTGGCGTGTCGGGCGCCACTGGTACGTGTCGGTCGGTAATTTTTCCGGCTCCGAGTCGGTCGGTGCTTTTTCCAGCCCGAATCGGAATCGACCTCTCAGTAAGGACACAGTATCTGAACAGCGGCGTCTCGGTATTATTGTCTATTATTCGCTGGTGCCTCACTGCTCATGGGGAGGGGGTTTGGGGGTTAATGGGGAAGATGCTTATACGCCCCAGGGGAGGAGCCACCACTGCATTAGACTGACCAAGCTTATCCATTACCTTAAGAGAGTTGGGCCAAATTTCTTGCTATTTAAAAAATGTTGTCCTAAAGACTGAGAATATGTGTGTGATTGATAGAAGTCCTTGCCATCACTAGACCTTTGTTTCAGCTGATTTCTTAAATGTGCTGCGTAAGTCATATGTATAGAACTCATAAATATGCCAACATGTACTGGCATTCCCTCAAGCTTCAACTCACACTAATATCACTAAATTATTTTCCCCAAATTGAACAGCTGTCACTGAAATGTGACGGGTGCATCACAACAGTGTCTCCTTTCTATTAGCAGTTACCTATCAACCACCACGTTGCTCTGCTTTTTTGTATCTAAATTTATAACGTTTATAGAACCACTCTGTTGTCTTGAAAAACATACTTTAGGTAACTGCAAACCGAGGATTGAATCCAGTGCCATTGGTCAAATGCTGTGGCCAGTCTGACCTCCACAAAAAATGTAATCTCACCACACACAAACAATACCATATTCTGTACCTTAAACGCTCACCTACGCCATTATATCGCATTTCCAACTCCACTCTACCTTTTGTGTGGACTACACAGCTGTGTGCACAATCCAACTTGAGGGGAGGGAGTTAGACAAACAGATACTGTCCTTAAATATGACAGCAGTCAGCCCTGCTACTTTTCACAGGATTTTCGAATTCTTTTTCTCTGAAAATGAGATCCTTGTATCCCAAAAGATGTTTTTCTGCAAAGATATCACCATGTCATCACCGAAAACTAAGTAGATAGCCAAAAAATAAAAATTCTAAAAAAGGATTAATAAGATCCCTCAGCATCTCAGTAAAATAAAATTCTGCCACTTCTAGTGTACTCAATACATACATATATATACTGGGTCTTGTTTAGTACATATTTATAAAACAGAACCACATGTCCCAGAAGTGAAAGAAAAAAAACTAGTTTGATCAGCACATCAAACGGGGTCCTGGGAAAATTGGCTGTTATGTTCCCTGGGGTTCTAAAACTCATTTGAAGGTGCAAACAGCAAAATGGTAGACTAGCTATCCTATTTTCTGAAGTAGTTCCATGCAATATCAGATCCTAACTGTGGGCTAGCTCTTGAAATAGGAATCATCCTCTGGACAAGAAACTGTGCCATATATTTTCCCTTTCTCAACTATCTGTGTTAGTAGTCCTATTAGCAATGACCCATCGTGCGTTATACACTTACTATGAGGGAGGGTCTAGTAGAGCCTAGCTCCAAGAACCTCCTCTTCCCTTCAGTACCAAATATAGGTTGCAAAGATAGCATGGGGGAGGGGGCACAGAAGTCCTTGAGAATTCATGCCTATCACATCCAGCACTATGGTTCCCTAGATTCCTGTCCATTCTCCGATGAGACCCATCCCTGGGTACAATCCTCCCAGAGTAATGACCTCTGTCCCATAGTTTGACAGGATGGAAGACAAGCCCCCCACATGTGCCATACGTTGCCGATCCTGATATGATATGTGTATTTGGAAACCGCTTTATCACCAATAAGAAAATCCTGGTACTGAGCGGGTGTGAGTGCCTAGCACTGCCTAGGGTAGGTTAATTGAAAAGCCAGTTCTTCAGCTTCTTGTGGAATTCAAGAAAAGAGAAGGAGGCTCTGATGTGGAGTGGGAGGTTGTTCCACGCTTTAGGAGCGATGCAAGAGAATGCCTATCCTCCTTATCTGATTCTGTGTATGCGTGAGATGTCTGCAAGTAGGAGTCCTGAGTAGCGGAGGTGCCTGGGTGGTTAGGGGACGGAGATGTGACTGTTCAGATAGGTGAGCCTTAGTTGTGTAGTGCGTTAAATGTGTGTGTCAGGAATTTAAAATGAGTGTGTTTGTGTACCAAGAGCCAGTGAAGTTCCCTGAGGTCCGGTGTGATGCGAGTGGTGTGTGGGAGGTTAAGGATGAGTCAGACTATCAAGTTCTGGATGGTTTGTAGTCTTCTGGTGAGTTGCTTGGCCATTCTGGTGTAGAGAGTGTTCCCATAGTCTAACCTCATGTTTCTTGTGTTGGGAGTCTTGCCCGAGGAGAGCATGATTTGGGTGTTGTTGGCATAGGAGAGTATGTTAATGACATGTGCGCGAATGATTCTGGTCAGAGGGATCATGTATGCATAGAAGAGGGCAGGGCTCAGCGATGAACATTGAGGCACTCTAAAGATGGGTTTGCGGGATTCCGAGGAGTAAGGTGCCTGTCTGACAGCTTGTCTTCTATCTGTTAAGAAGTAGGAGATGCAGTGTAGAGCGGGGCCTTGGCTGCCAATTTTGTGCAAGCACTTGATGATCATGTCAAATGCTGCAGAAATGTCTAGGAAAATGAGGGCTGCTGTGTCTTCTCTGTCAAGGATCATGCAGATGTCGTCTGTGGCAGCAATGATTGCTGTTTCTGTACTGTGGTTGGGCCTGAATCCAGACAGTGTGGCGTTGAGGTACTGGTTTGGAGTTGTTTGATTAGTTTCTCTAATACCTGGATCTGGACTGGTATTTCATATCCTAAGAACGTATTGTGAGATTAGCTGACATATTCTTTTTCTGCTACTTACACTTCCTGATTGGCAGTCCAGTGATGCTGGATGTCATGAATGATCTACCAAAGACATTAACCTTAATAATCAGGAGCTGTGAGGTATTAGAGTTGACTGCCTTATATATGGGGGAGCAAGTATTGAACGTGATGTGAGCAGAGAGTGGGAGCCAGTTAAATTGTCTGATATTAGGTGTAATCCTGCACTTGCAAATAGCTCTGAGGTGTCATGCAGTTGCATGGAACGAGCCAATTAAATTGTCTGATATTAGGTGTAATCCTGTACTTGCAAATAGCTCTGAGGAGTCGTGCAGTTGCATGGAACATACTCTTCAGTCCTCTGGTTCTCAGTGATAGAAATACCAGCCCTTGATTGAACATTCTCACAATTCTTGTAACTGACATATACAAACAACATAACTGTAGGAAACTGGGTTTTTGTCGCAGTAATCCCCGCCCTCCCCCCCACTTTTTGTCTGGTATTTGATGCAACTCTGACTGAAGTGCACTGGGTTCCTACTAACCAGGTCCCCAGTTCCAGTGTTCCTTCCCCAGAACAATACAACTGGTCACTTGATCCCCAAGGGACCAGATCTTTAGCACCCTCTAGAAGTCCCTAGTAAATGGTACCACTGGTACATAGGGCACGGGGTGCTACAGAGGGTCCGTAAGGGCTGCAGCAAGCATTGTGCCACCCTAAGGGACCCCTCACTAAAATCATGCAGACTGCCATTGCAGGATGCATGTCTTGATGCAGACAAAAGTGAAAACACAATATGACACACAGCCCTGTGTGCCTTGCATGCAGACACTGCAGCAGTATAGGTATGTCATGCGTACAGCAGGCCTAACAGCCTTAAGGCAGGGTGCACATATGTGTTGGGGTGTGCGGGTTAGTTCAGTTACTGCCAGTGCAAGTTACCTGGGAAGCCATTTTAAATACATGTGCTGGACACTGGTGAAAACGAGTTCCCCAGCCACATTATGGCTTCACTGAAGCCAAAGATGTTTGGTATCAAACATCTTGTATTAATAAACCCACACAGATTCCAGTGATGGATTTATTAATGCATGCACCCAGAGGGTACCTTAGAGGTGCCCCCTGAAAACCTATCAACTACTAGTGTTCTGACTGACTGGTCCCGGCCAGTCTTCCACCACAGACGAGTTTCTGACCCCCAGAGGTGAGGGCCTATGCTCTCAGGAGGTCAGGAACAAAGCCTGCTTGAGCAGAGGGTGTTTACACCCCCTCCCACAGGATGACCTGCAAATTAGCATTCCAAGGCAGGGAGCTTCAAAGAGCCCACCGCCTTTGGTATGCGAATCTGGCTTCCCTCTGTGGTAAGGGATGCCAAAACCCCTGTCCAGGGCCCATTTGACGCCTAAGCAGGCTGGAAAATTAGTAGTCAGGGAGGCGTGTCTACCTTCGGGCTACTGCCACCCCTAAGGTGGGCTACCTGATGTTGATGCAAAATGTAAAAGTCTGCCATCTTTGTGATGGCAGATCTAGGAACTGTGGGGCAGGGTTAAGGCCACTTTCCACAGGAAGTGGTCATATAGGAGGCATAGTGACCCCAGGGATAAGTAGCCCATTCGCTACTACGCTACACTCCCCTAACAATCCTAAATCTAGTATTTAGGGGAGCACCTGGCACCAGGAAAACAGATTCCTGCCGACCTAAGAAGAAGGACACCGAAGAGCCACGAGAAGCAAGGACTGTGGAGAAGCAACTGACTCAGCGCCAACCCTGCCGGCCTGTCTGCTGTTCCTGTCAGATTGCACTTAAGTCATCTCGTCCTGCAGCTGCTGTGCCTCCAGTCCCTGGGAGGACTGCCTGCCTTCAACAAAGATCTAGGAGCTCCAATGGAGCAGCAGAGCTGCTTCTCTGCATCCTGCACACACTCCAAAAGAACTGAGGACTCCAGACCCCGGAAACCCAACACCAGAGAGCACCACTCTACCCGTGCCCCCTAGCTCGATTTGAAGTGGGCCAATGGTGCCAGCCTGGTCCCCCCGATCCTCCAAAGACAAAGCCCACTTTGGGTTTGCCCACAGTAGACTCGCCGACTCCACCTGCACCCTCTTTGTGCAGGCCGCCTCTACCGCGTGTGACTCTGGTGACGAAAACCTTACGCCTCAGAACACCTTTACACCCAGCCGCCATGTCCCAAGGAGAAGAAGACCAAAGGTATCCCCACGGGCCCGATCGTCGTTAGACATGGGCCCCCTTGTGGGTGCAGATTGACTGGTCTCCCAATTCCAGCTTGCAGCCTCATTGCAACCGGACGTTACCCATTAAAGTGAATGGGACACCCGACGCCATAACACACCTCTGCACCCGGATACCCCAGAGCCTCCCGAGGTGACCTGTTGGTGTGGCTTTGGACCTTGTCCAATACTCACCTTAAGTCCTGGAGATTGGTCCCGTAAGTCGCCATGAAGTGCCAGAATGCAGGACATGCTTTCCTTTATAAGATAACATTGCTGCCTTAATCTTCCTACATTTGCTGGGCCTTCCATAATATTTTTCCATTACATAATATTGTCAGACATTTTACTTTGGGAATACCCTCCTTTACCTCCTCTTGTGCCATCCTTCTCCGCAACTTCTTCTTAAACCATTGCTTAAACCAGAGGTCTTCAAACTTTTGTCAGCTGAGCCCCCCCATCTAAACCTTTTTACACGTCGAGCCCCCCACCCACCACCACCTGACAAAAAAGTTCTGGAAGCTGGTACTCTGCATCATTGATGACCATTCCCTCCTGCAGAGCCCAGGTGGTAAGGGCAAATAATATGAAATAAAGAGCTCCACTTCCAGTTTTGAGTAGTACCTGAAACTGGAGTGCTCACAAAATTTTGTAATATATTTTTTGCAGTTTTATATAGCGCGAACATGACCCAAAGGTATTGGAGCGCTTTACAGGAGCATCTTTTACATTACACAAGCACACATTCATTTTTTGTAAGCACAGGGCGATAAAGTGATATTCCCAGAATCACAGGATGTTGAGCAGACACCAGAAATTGAACCTGGTTCCCCAGCTCCACAGTCATCAGCTCTGGCTCTTGCGCCACATCCTTGCCCTAGACAAGATATCAGAACAAGCATTGGCAAAGCCAATAGGTCTCGGCAATCAGATAGCTACAGACGATGGCAATGTAAGTGCATTTGTGTATGGCTCTGGGGCTGTTTTTATTGATATACACAAATGTATTACCACTGATTGCTGAGACCTATTGGCTTTGCCAAAGCTTGTTTTAGAAACAGCAAACGTGTCTGGAGTTGTTCTCATTAAAGGCACTCCCTTTTGGAGGGGGAAGGAATGGCCTTTTCAGCACAGATATGTGAGGGCTCAAAGGCACAGGTGTCTGTGTCTTTGAGCCCTCACACATGCACATCTGTGCATGTGTGTGAAGCCCACACATGCACAGATAGATTATCACAATCCCTCAGCAGAGCAAAGCCCTCTTGCCTACACAGAGGGATGTTCACAATCCCTCGGAGGAGCCAAGGCAAACTCTCACTCTGGCACAGAGTGCCAGGCTATGTTACAAATTGGTTGGGCAGGGGGTTATTGGCATATTAAGTTTTGTCACAAGAGGCAAATGGGAAGAGAGAGCCCAGACTGAGCGAGGGGGGAGCAGGTTAGAAACAGAAAAGTGAAGGAGAGACCCTAACAAAAAGCAAGAGGATGCAGCGTGGGCCCAGTGTGGGCCTAGCGTGGTCTGGCTGGACAGGAATTTGGAAGGAATTCAAGACTGAGGAAATAAACAGCAGGCTAAAGGGTAGACATATTTTTGCAGTTGATGTTAAAAGACGGATTTTACAACCTCATGGCTGTGAGTGGTGTATCAGGGGAGAAGAGATGGGCTAGTTTGACCATGTTAGGATGTAGTTACGTCAGTTTTGAATGTACGTCTAAACCGAAGGATGTTGTGTTTGTGCACTCAACTTGCTTCTGAAATAAAGGCCTTTTTCACAAACAGCAAATGTTTCTGTAGTCGTTCTCTGTCAGTGTGAACTTCCCAGTGAGAACCCAGGTCTGCATGAGAACATCATGCTGCTCAGTGTAGGCATACTGCGCATTTGCAGGAACTCTTTGACCCTGATGGCTGGTGGGAATTCCGTTAAAACAAACATTACCAGAATTCCCCTTCTTTGTGTACCTGTGTCCCTCGTGTCCCTCTTTGCTTTAGGCATTTGGGTAGTCACTGAAGCTAAAAGTAAGTATGGGCAGTTTCTGTGTTTTTATTTAACGCTGACCTCTATGGAGAAACTAATATGCTGGCTCTCAAGCTGCCTCCAGTTGTTCCCCCAATCTAGTCCAGGTGTCATGCAGGGGTTGATGGTGCAGAGCTCTGCAAGAGGGCAGCAAAGATTTGTTTGTCCGCCACAGTTGGCGACTCGGTGCACCAAGCGTTTTTGACAGCTGTAATGAATCTAGCTGCTTTAGAATTATTTAAATTGTATTGTAGTGTTGTAATTGCCTTTATATAGCGCTTACTACTGAGGCGTTGAAGCACTTGTCTTCACACCTTGAGTAGCCCATAAGGGGCTCCTGAAATATGCGCACATGCACACAGCAGCTCGAGCTGTAGCAGCAGCCGGGCTGAGACACACGACGGCGGGGGGCTGCAGCACTTTCAGCCTAATAGGCGTTGCGCGCCTGGAAGCAACAATGAAAGGTGAAGTGGTAGGGTGGAGTGCGCGCCCCCCTTAAGGGGATGCTGCGCCCCCCCAGGGGGGCGCGCCCCACAGTTTGAAGACCTATGGCTTAAACCAATCAATTGCATCTTCTGTTGCTCTAAACCTATCCCTAAACCTACCCGAACCTTAAACCCATTCCGTGCCACAGCCTTAATCCTTACACCAGTCCTAAAAATAACATTTACTTCAATTGTAACCATCCCTTATCATTAACCTAACCCAATTCCTTACCCCATCCCTAAGTGTTACCTCAATTTGACCCTAATCCTCTACCATCACCATAATTATACACCTTATTGTACCACAAACATCACCCATACCTTACTTTAACTCTTCCTCCTGACCATAACCTAAACCTAATTGTCTCCCTTACCCAATTTCTTCCTCCCAACCCTAACCCATGCATTTGTTTTCACTATTGTTTTTACTTTTGAGTGTTTTCATTTTTACTTTCTAATAATTTTATTTATACTGCAAACCGTTCTAGATCTCGGCCATTAATGATCTCACTTAATACCCATCTCCGCAGTCTCTCATAACCGAACGGCCATTGCCCACAACTTATGTCCTCTCACTGAAAATTCTTTTTTTTAAACTTTTCATTCCTGTTTTCTATAGGCAAGGTAAGGACCTCTCTTTTCTCCAGCAACTATGATGAAAGTTGTCTCAGCATGGAGGAATGAGTGAGATTGTGACAATCTCTGAAATGCTCTAATTAATAACACAGAAAACAAAGCTGCAACTTTATATCGATCTGCAAACCTTTTAGTGCATTGACCTGCCAACCTTTGATGGCATACATATATGTTCACCCTTCTTATGTGTGGCTTCTCAGTTCTGTGTGTGACTGTAGAGTTTTTTCTATTGGTCCACTGGTATCTTATCTCAGTCTGATTGTTCCTTGATGCTCTGGGTGTGGTTGTTACCTAATTCCCAGTATTGTGGCTGCACCCTGAACTTCTGCATAGCCCACTTTTTGTACTACAATAGGTGACTAACACTGGTTCTCCATTGTGTTCCTCCTGTCTAATCTCCCATATTTGCACCATTGCTCTTATATCCTCCTGTGTCATTTCTGTGATGTGCAGTGTGAGACGGCTCACAGATATCCTCTCTGTTCTGGAGTCTGTTGCCCTCTGATCATCAGTGTTCTTTGTTCTGAAGGAGAGGAATGCAGGCCCCTATGGTGCAGGAGGCACCCTGCCTTTCAAGTGTTCCTTTTTAAGCCAATGCCAATTAATATCTGTAAGATTCAGGAGACACCAAGGGCCCCTTCTTCATATGCCACTGCTTGTCTTGTGATGTTTGTGAAGTAACTGCACTTGGTTGTGTGTGAGTATGGAATGTTCATGGGGTGCTGGAATGTGAGGCTGAAATGTTATGGGTGTCACTGGAGAATTTTTTATTTTTTATTTCCTATGTTTTACTTGGCTCATGTAACTGATGTTATTTTGTAACTTGTAACTCGCTGTTCCTCATGTAAAGCGCTCTGATACCTCCGGGTCTAGCCAGCGCTATATAAAACTCTGCAAATAAATGGGAGGTTCAAGGAAAGCAGTTGGGAAGGAGTTGGGGAGACTGTGACGATGTTGTTTCTTTACATCTTAAATAAACAAGATCCTGTTTTCACTTACATGCACCTGCAGTGTCTTTTCATCATTAGCGAATCCTATCCAACGTCAGCATCTGTGTAATAGAATCCTATGCTCAGATACGTTACATAAAATAGCAGCATTATATATTTATATTATGGTCTGTTTTCAGTTGGCACTGCTGATTTCTGACATTCCGATTGCAGCACAAAACAAGCATTTGCAATGCAATCGGTCTCGCCTTTGGGACCTTATATGTATTTAGCTATGCAGCCTGGGTGCTGAAACATCTACTGTTCTTTAACATGGAGGGAAAGTATGCACCAAACTGCGTGACACGCCAGGTATGGGAACACATGGAGAGAAATATTGCCTTTCAGCGGGAAATGGTATAGTCCAAAGCTCTATTTTTGATATAAAATCAGGGCCTTCGGTGGTCATATCACTGAAAATACAAGATTTGAAAAAAATATTATTGCCAGCGGGTGCTCGTGGAAGACCATTTCTATGGACTGGAATCTAGAGAATGCTAAAGTGATTCTGGTATTTTACTGACCTCTGCTGGTCGTTTTCTATCAAGAAAGTTAAATAGAGGCAGTTGCCAGAAAAATTTAAAAGAAAGTCCCTCAGCAGAAAGCAATTCTGGTATTTTACTGGCCTCTACTGGCCGTTTTCTATCAAGACAGTTAAATAGAGGCAGTTGAACAGAAAAAAATCCCTAAGCGGAAGCAGACAAGTCCTAGGGCTGTTCTCCAGAGCCCACAAAGTACAAAGTATATACCAGAGGTCTCGAATGCTCGACCTAAAAAGGGCTATCCGCTTTAGATATAATGCTTTTCGTTTAGGTACAAGCCGATTTTTCCTTGAAACTAGAGTTGTGGTTGAAGAATAAGCCTACCAACTATAGAAGCAAGTTTGGCGGCCATCTTACCTTTCATGCTTAGCAGCTTAGTTGAGCGGCTATCTTGGGGTGTTTAAAAGGAACAAGTTAACTGGCTAATTTACTAACTACAGCCTTTTACACGGTGAAAGGCACAACTACATTCCTGGATTATTTTCACTTACTACACCTGGTCACACGGTGACAGGCACTGGGTGTTTGAACTATTTCTGCAGCCTGTTATATGGTGACAGGCACACCTTCATCACAATTTAGTAACAAGCAACTTTGTGACAGGCTCTCCATTAATTTATATATTGTCTCAACATGAATCCATCAACTTTTCTACATTTATTTTTGCAACTTTTTGTGTTATTTAAAATGTCTTCAATTGCTCCACCTACATATTTTCTGCAGCACCCAGGGGAATTGTCTTTATTCTGGGAAGATTGGTAGAAAGTATCCATGGCATATGTAGAGGTGCTAGATGGAAAAGACTGCTCAGCCACACGAAAACTAGCTTTACTTAAACATTGCCTTGGAGCGACTGCTTTAAAAAAAAAATATTCAAATATCTTTATTGCCTTTTTGTGTAATCAAAAAAGACATTATCCAGTATGCACATAAATTAAGAATCACATCCGCTGTACAAGACTATTTTTCTTATTATTACTATACATTTTACCAATGCAGATCTGTAATTTCATTGCCCAACAATAAACTATAACCTTAATTGTCACAAATACCCCCTCACTCTCATAACTTCGACTCCCTACCCTCCCAAATCCGAGTCTCGATTCCAGCGTCACCGTCCTCCTAATATCTCCGCTTGTCTATCTAGCATATACACATGTCACATCTTCCTGTTTGTTTTTTTCTTACTGTCTGTGCGATGTTATTAGTGGGGAACATTTGTGTTAGGTGCAGTCATCGGGTTTTGCAAATCTTTAATGTCTGTTAACATTGCTGACCATGCACGCAAATCGTCTTCCAATTTTTCGTCATGTCTGACCCGTTTCATTCGTATTGCTTACCTCATTTAGACACCAATTCTGCAATATGTCTGAGTATGCTATCAAGCAATTAAGTTTAAGGTATAGAAGGAGCATAAAAGTTATTATGGAGCATTCTAAATTTTATTCACGGAATCAATTAGAATCTGAATTTATGAAGAGTATCTTGCAGTGTTGGGGGGCCTTACTGTTTCTTGCAATTTGAGAATATCAATTGCAAACAGGTTTTAAGAGATCTGTTAGAAATGGGGGTCTCTAGTTGGCAGTGGTATGCACCCTGTCCAAGTAGGGACCCTTCCTTCTAGTCAGAGTAAGGGAGTTGCATACCCAAGATAACCCCTGCTTACCCCTTTGGTAGCTTGGCATGAGCAGTCAGGCCTATCTCAGAGGCAATGCGTAAAGCGTTTGTACATAGAAAACACAGTAATACAGTGAAAACACTACAAATGGACACCACCACACCGGCTTAGAAAAATAACCAATCTTTATCGATACATAACACAAAAAAGAACTTTTAAAGGATTAAGCTATTCTGTCAATAGAACACTATGGATGCATTGATTTTATCACAAAGTACCTTTGATGCCTCAACATCCAAGACGAAAAACAGCTGCAAAGGAGGAAAGCGTCAGAAAACGCATCAATGCGTCGGTTCTTGAGTCCCAGGGGAATGGAGGTATCAGTTCTGCTGCACACAGGAGAAGTGCTGCAACGATTCCTTACTGCGAGGAAAAACGATGCATTGATTTCCAGAGGCGACTCCTTTCAGAAGGGCGATGCGTTGGAAACTTGGCGCACAGGTGTGATGTGCGAAAAAATCCATGCACTGCGGGGCAATGTGGCAGCGAAACAGGCGCTGCGCCAATTTCTACAGCCGCAGACAGGTGATGCGTCGATTCCTTCAGCCACACAGCAGGGCCTGCATCTAAGTCGGAGTTGGGTCTCAGACGTCGGAAACTCGGTGCTCTGGACCCAGGCTGCGGTGGTTCTTCAGGCTGCGAACAGATGCTGTGTCAATTTTTTAGCCACACCGCGGCGATGCGTTGGCATTTCAACTGCACCGCAAGCTTGCGGCGAGAAAAATGGCACTTGAAGGCATGGATTTTCCAGTCTTGAAGCAGAAGCACCACCTCCAAGGGCAGAGAACTGGAAATGGCACTACTTGGCAGGTCAGAAATTCCAGCAGTGGAGTTCAGAGATGCTGCAGATGAAGTCTTTGATGGCCTTGAGACTTCCAACAGGAGGCAAGCACACACAAGCCCATGGAGAACCTTGGAAAAGCAGGATACAAGAAAGCAAAGTCCAGTTCTTTCACTGCCCACAGACAGAAGCAGCAACTGCAGGCCAACCCAGCAAAGCAACACACAGCAAAGGGGCAGTACTCCTCCTGAAAGATCTTCAGCTCTTCTTCTCGGCCGAGTCCTTTGTCCAGAAGTGTTCTAAATATGGGGGTTATAGGTCCAATACTTATACTCCTTTTGGCCTTTGAAGTAGGCATACTTCAACGGAAAGTCTCTGTTGTCCACAAGATCCTGCCTTGCCTTGGCTCCGGACACACAACAGGGGGTGGAAACAGCATTGTGAGAGGCCAAGCACAGCCCTATTCAGGTGTCAGGGACGATTCTTCCCACAACTCTAGCTCAGGAAGGCCCATTTAAAAACTAACTTCACTAGAAGATGTATTTTTAAATTCTGAACTCAGGGAGCCCAAACTCCAAATCTCTATCTCTTCCTAATTGAAAGTTACACCTGTAAGATATTGCAAGAGAGCTTCAATGATAACCTATGGGAGAGAAAGTCCTTGCAGTGGTAAAAAACGAAATTGGCAGAAATTCACTATCAGGACATGTAAAACACATCAGTACATCTCCTACCTTTCGCATACACTGCACCCTGCCTATGGGGCTACCTTGGACCTACCTTAGGGGTGCCTTACATGTAATAAAAGGGACGGTTTGGGCCTGGCAAGTGGGTGCACTTGCCAGGTCAACATGGCAGTTTAAAACTGCACACACAGACACTGCAGTGGCAGGTCTGAGACATGTTTACAGGGCTACTCATGTGGGTGGCACAATCAGTGCTGCAGGCTCAGTAGTAGCATTTGTTTTACAGGCTGTGGGCACACACAGTGCACTTTAGTAGGGACTTAGCAGTAAATCAAATATGCCAATCATGGATAACCAATTATAATCACAATTTACACAGGGAGCACTTGCACTTTAGTACTGATCAGCAGTGGTAAAGTGCCCATAGTACACAAACCAGCAAATGCGAAGTTAAGCATACAGTCAAAAATACAGGCGGTTGAGGCAAAAAGACAGGGGGAAACCACGCCAAGGATGCCAGGTCTGACAAGACCAAATCCTTATGAAATGCAAGAGTAGGAAAATACAGGAAAGACTATGAGTTTGTTCTGACTTAAAACTATAGCTAAGGGAAGAGAAGAGAGAATTCAGAGACATTTGTTCAAGAAATTAGGAACAGAACTTGGGAAGTAAACATTGTGAATCGGAAATCTGAAAATGAGAAGACCGATCAACATGATGAAATCGAAATGAGAGAAAAGAGGGAAATCTCTTGTGGTACTGAAGTAGTAACCCCAACCATTTAGGGAATTTCAAGAATTGCCCTGCACTGGCTAAAATCTGCAGCAAGTGCAAGAAAAGAGGGCATTTTGTCAGGGTTTGCAAATCTAGTACCTGTGGGAAAGTTAATTTGGTCTCAAGTGCAGGAGATAATGACAAAGAACTGAATACCCAGGTAGTTATGTGTGTTATTGACCTTAAAATTAAAAAAAGACTTCCTTCAACTATCATTAAAATGGTTTGGATTGATTTTCACATGATGGTGGACTCATGTGCCTGGTACACTATTGTCACTCAAGAGTTGTTTTCTGACATGGCCTGATAAGGAGTTATTACAAACTGACAAATGTCCTGGACGATACACTGGACACAAAATCAAGTTGGTGGGTTTCTTTTGGGCCGCGTTAGAATTTAAGGGGAGGAGTTTAAAGGGCAAGGTTTTCATAGCAGGCAAAGGCAAATCCATCCTTGGTTGGCCTCACCAAAAAGATTTAGGTATTAGGTGTAATCCACTGGCGATTTCACCAGTTTAAGGCATTTCAGAGTGCAACATTAATAATCCAGAGTTTGTGCAGAAGATCAGAAGAGAGTTCCTGGATGTATTTACAATTTGTTGGGTGAATAGAAACATATTAAGCATAGAATTGCTCTAAAGGGAGGATCGATAAGGATCGATACATGTACGACATAGGGTCAGGAATGTCCCAATTAATTACGGAAGTAAACTCAAGGAAATGTTGAATGAGTTGTGTGACAAGAATATAATTGAGCCCACTGAAACCTCGACATGGGTTTCCTCTGTGATTATTTCATTAAAATCATCAGGAGAACTCTCTGTGTGGACTTAAGAAGTTTAAATGAAGTAATTTGGGTTGATCAACAACCGCTTTCCAACATACATGAACTAGTCACAACATTGACTGGAGCTACTGTTTTCATTACCTTGGATTTAGCCAGTGCTTACCACAAGTAACACTACATGAAGACATGTAGCATTTAACTGCATTTATTACACCAAAGGGTCTTTTCCAATACAAAAGAAAGTCTTTCCAGTTGGTTAGTACAGCAGCACTCTTCCAAAGGTTGATGAAAAAGACATTAAATGGTGTCAAGGGTGCGGTAGCGTTCGAAGATGACATTTTAGTTTTGGGAAGAATCAGAATGACATGATGAAAACTTGAGGAGTGTGTTAAGATTGCTCTCATTGAACAGGTTAACTTTGAGAATTAAAAAATATCATTTTGCATGTGAAAGTTTGGACTATTTAGGTATAGATTAGCCAAGGGCATAAAACCTAAGGATGACCACCTTAAGGCTATTCAGTAAGCTCCAGCATCTGTGTCTAAGGAACAGATGTCTTACTTTATGTTCGAAGTTTGTTTAGAATTATGCCAATAAGGTGGAACCTTTGAGGCAGTTTTTGAGGAAAAAAATTAGTGGGGTGATGAACAAAACAAGGAATTTTCTATGTTAAAAGGTGAATTATTAAATGCATAGTGTTTGAAGCCATTTGTGGTTAGGAAGGAGCTTTTAATTTGTGTTGACACCAGTAACGCAGGTCTTGGAGCTGTGTGTAATGCAGACTGATGGCAACACTGTGTGGGTAGTGGCATATGGTTCAAGGACGTTGTCAGAGAGTAAAAGAAGTTATTCGGTCAATAAAAGGGAATTAGTTGCGCCTGTTTGGGCAGCATGCCGTAACAGAATGTTTGATTGGGGAATGAAGTTCAAATTAAGAATTGAACATAAACCATTCTTTCTCCGGGGAGGCCAGAATCTTACTGCAAGGTTATCCTGGTCAGCTGCAAAGCTACAAGCTTTCAGCTTTAAGTGGAATATGTTCCGGAAACATGGAATATACATGCTGATTTTTTGTGCAGATTGCTCAGACTTGACTCGGTGGAAGTTGATAGCCAGGAGCCTGCATGGGAAGTGGCTTTTACCATAGAAGATGTGAATTAGAATGCACTTTGGTCTGCTAATGGCATTATACAAGCTGAGTGGGAGTCTAGCATGGAGTCAGATATTGCCATTAAAAAAGTAAATTGAGTACATAGACCATGGATGGCTAGAAGAACACAAATTGAAGGGAAAATTTTATTTTTTATGATCAAGGACGAGTTAAGCTCAGCTTGTAGTATTGAGACACATGGTGCCAAGATTGTGCCAGTTTTTGGCATGAGGAGAATTATTTTTGATTTTTGTCAGTAATGTTGTAGGAAGCTGGCTCTGTATATACTATACGAGAGTAAGGTATAGTGTGCACAGAGTTCAGTAGATCCCCAGAGGCTTTACAGAGGCTAAAGTAGATAATAATACTGCTATCTTTTGTGGTGGTGTGGGCGAGCAGTTAGGCTTATCAGAGGGCAGTGCTAAGCATTTTTTGTGCACACACAGGTAAGAAATGATTACACACACTCCATGACTAAATCTGAGACCAATGGTTTGTAAAAATATTACTTTTAGTATATTTATTTTATAGAACCAAAGATACTTTAGTGAAGTAAAACACTTTTTGTAATATCACTGCTTATCAATGTAAAAAGTGGACACTGTGCATTTTTCAACCAGTAAAATCTTATCCTATGGGACGAAACACAATCAGCAATATGCAGGTAAGTAAGCGATTTACGATATTGAGCTTTTGGATGAAGAATCAGTACCAGGCAAGGTTCAGGTAAGTGACCTCACTGCACCAACAGCGGGACTGAGGCGGCCGGGTGCAGAGGTCAAACTCAGGACCTGGTGCCAATGTTATCCAATGAAGAAAGGGGGCAATCGAAGTGGCACTATTTGGATGTGAATAGCATGGTTTTGGAACCCAGTCTCTGGGGGTTAAGGTAAGCACGGGGGGCCACAAAGCCGCAACAAACTTACACCTCCAGCAGCACTGGGGCGGCTGGGTGCAGAGTGGCAACACAGCGTTGGACACCCAATGCAAACCAATGGGGAATCTCAAACTTGGAAAAAGTGCAGGCTCAGGCCAGGAGGCTGAACGAAAGACACTTACAGCTGCACAGGTAAGTTAGGATGTGCTGGAGCGTCGGGACACCATCGGTAGATATCTCCAAGGCCCCAGGGCTCCGGGTGCAGGGGTGTCCTTTGGAGTTGAAAGTCAGCTTACAAGTGTGGTCACAGTTGAATCAATCAATCAATCAATCAAGGACTTATAAAATGCAACTCCTCATCCGTGAAGGTCTCAAGGCGCTGGGGAGGAGGGGGGGGGCTGGGTCTGCGGTTCAGTCGAAGAGCCAGGTCTTGAGGTCCTTCCTGAATTGCACCAGCGATGGTGATTGTCTGAGGTGCAGAGGCAGGGAATTCCAGGTCTTTGCAGTGACGTAGGGCAAGGATCTTCCTCCAGCCATGGTCTTGCGGCTCCCTGGGACGGTGGCCAGGGCCAGTTGGGCAGAGCGGAGATGTATGGTGTGGGTGTAGAAGGAGAGGCGGTTGGTGAGGTATGCAGGTCCGGCATTTTGGAGGGCTTTGTAGTCATGTGTGAGAAGCTTGAAGGTGATTCTCTTGCTGAAAGGTAGCCAGTGAAGGTCTCTCAGGTGGCCAGGGATGTGGTTGCAGCATGGGAAGTTCAGGATGAGTGTGGTGGAGGTGTTCTGAATGGTCTGCAGTTTCTTTTGAAGTTTCTGGATGGTGTTGGCGTAGAGTGCATTGCTGTAGTCAAGTCTGCTGCTGATGAGCAAATGGGTGACTGTTTTCCTGGACTCGGTGGGGATCCACTTGAAGATCTCATGAAGGAGGCAGAGCATGTGGAAGCAGGCGTACGTGACGGCGTTAATTTGGCACTTCATTGAGAGCGAGGAGTCCAGGATGATGGCGAGGTTTTGTGCGTGGTCCGTGGGTGTGGGGGGGGATACTGAGCACTGAAGGCCACCAGGAGTCATCCCAGATGGAGGGGGAGGAGCCCAGGATGAGGACTTCAGTCTTGACTGAGTTAAGCTTGACGCAGCTGTCCTTCCATCCAGGTGGTGACTGCCTTCATCCCGTCGTGGAAGTTGCTCTTGGCGGATGTGGGTTTGTCTGTGAGGGGGAGAATAAGCTGGGTGCCGTCGGTGTAGGAGATGATGTTGAGTCCGTGGCTTCATGCGATGGCTGCAAGTGGGGCCATGTAGATGTTGAAGAGGGTGGGGCTCAGGGAGGATCCCTGAGGCACCCCACAGCTGATCTCTGTGGCTCCTTATTTAAACAGTGGTAGTCTGACTCTCTGCGTTCGGCCGGTGAGGAAGGAGCGGATCCATTCGAGGGATTTTTCGTGGATTCGGGCATTGTGGTGTCTTGAGGGCAGTCTCAGTGCTGTGGTTGCTTCTGAAGCACGACTGGGAGAGGTCCAGGATGTTGTTCCTTTCAGCGAGTTTGGAGAGTTGCGTGTTGATGGCTTTCTCAATTACTTTGGCTCGGAAGGGGAGCAGAGAGATGGGTCTGTAGTTCTTGAGGTCTGTCGGGTCGGCTGATCTCTGCGTGCTTCCAGTCTTCCGGGAAAGTTGCGGACTCGATGGAGCAGTTGATGGTGTGGCAGAGTTCGGGAGCGATGGAGGTGCTGGCTCTGTTGACGATGTGGTGAGGGAAGGGGTGTGAGGGGGCTCCGGAGTGGATGTTCTTCATGATCCTGAGGGTGTCATCAGAGGTGAGGGTAGTCCAGTTGGTCAAGGTATGCTGATCCATTGGGTGCAGTGGTTGCACGTGGGGTGGGTGGGTCTTGGATTGCGAAGCTGTCGTAGATCTCCTTGATCTTACAGTGTAAGAAGGTGGCGAGTTTGTCACAGAGGTCTTGGGACGGGGGATGTCTGCTTTCTCTGTGCTGGGTTTGGCAAATTCTTTGACTATGGCGAAGAGTTCTTTTCTGCTGTGTGCATTGACGTTGATGCGTTCCTGAAAGGCTGCCGTCTTTGTTGTTCTGATGAGGCGGTGGTGTGTGGTGACGGTGGATTTGAAGGCTGCGTGGTCTGTCGTGATCTTGCTGCTCCTCCATCTTTTCTTAAGCTGGCTGCAGGTGTGCCTGGACTCTTGAAGGGGGGGAGGAGAACCAGCTGGCCTTCTTGAAGGGCTGTTTTCCTGAGGGCTTCTTGAAAGGGGCCAGTGTGTTGGCGCAGTCAGAGATCCAGCGATGGAAGTTGCGTGCTGCTGTGTTGGTGTCTGTGGATGTCTGTGGTGGGGTTTTGCTGAGGGAAGTGGTGAGCTGGTCTTCGGTGACCTGGTTCCAGCTTCTGCGAGGGTCGCGGTAGGTGTGGTGGAGTATGGTGGGTTTAATGAAGGAGAAGTGGACGCAGTAGTGGTCTGTCCAGTGTGGCTCGGAGATGTGGCTGATGGTAGTTGGGAGGAGGTTGTTGTGCAGAGGCTGCAGGTGTTGACGTGGAGTCCAGCAGGGGTCAACCCACAAGGTACTCTTGCTGAGGATCAATGGGGAACCTTTTCTGGACCCGTGGGCCTCTTGGACTCGGCCCTGGGAGTTGGTGCAGAGGTGGTTGACTTCGCTGTTCCGCAGGCAGAGCACTTGGTCTTTAAAGTTGGTTTTCTTCTGGACAGGTCTGCTGTCCACGGGAGATCAGGAGTCTTTTTAGAAGGCAGGCAGTCCTTCCAGGGTTCTGGAGGTTGCTGGGCTGCGGGGCGAGTTGCTCATCTGTAGCAGGGTCTTTGAGGGCTGCAGACAGGCCGGTAGGGCTGGTGCCAAGTCAGTTGTGTATTCAGTCTTCGCTGCTGCACGGCTCTTCCTTGTCCTCTTCTTCATAGCTCATTGGTAATCTGAGGATTTATGTTCAGGGGTGCCCCTAAATACTCAATTTAGGGACGTTACAGGGATTAGAAGGTAGTAGCCAATGAGCTACTTACCTTTAGGGTGACTACACCCTTTGTATGTCCACTCCCTCTGACAAGGGGCATATCCCTAACCCTATTGGGTAGTATCCTCCAAAACAATATGGAGGATTTTCAAAGGAGGGTGTCACTTCAGCTCAGGGCACCTTAGGGGTGGCCCTAGCTGGCAGGGGACACACCTCTCTTATTTACTAATTTTGCCACTGACCTTGCTGCCAAGCTTGGGGCTGGGTCAGGGGGTGATCATCTCCACTAGCTTGAGAGGCCCTGGTCAGCATAACAAAGGGCAGGAAGCCTTTGAGGCTCACCGCCGTTCTATGCTGTTCCTGCTTAGGGGTAGGTATGATGCACCTCCACCCAGAGCAGGCTTTGTTTCTGAACCACAAGAGCAAAAGGCTCCCACCTCAGGGGGTCAGAAACGTGTCCAGAGGTGGCAGGCTGGTGCAGACCACTCATGCACACACTAGTGTTTTGGTAGGTTTTCAGGGGGCACATCTGAGGTGCGCTCTGAGTGCATTTCTTAATAAATCCAACACTGGCATCAGTGTGGGTTTATTAGGCCGAGATGTTTGGTACCACACATCTTGGAATTCAGTGAAGCCATCATGGAGCTGTGGAATTCGTAGTGACAAGTTCCCTGCACATGTACTCACTATGCACTTATAATGTCTAAGAATGGACTTAGACACTATAGGGGCATATCTGCTCATGCAGTTATGCCTCTCACATGAGGTATAGTGCACCCTGCCTTAGGGCTGTAAGGGCTGCTGTAGGGGTGCCTTACCTATTCATCTTGAAGTGCTGGTTGGCCTAGCACACAGGAATGTATGCCAGGTTGACTCTTCACTTTTATCTGCACTAAAACATGCAGGCTGCAGTGGCAGTATGCCTGTGTTTAGTGAGGGGTCTCCTAGGGTGGCACAATACATGCTGCAGCCCTTAGAGACTCTCTCTGGCCCTTGGTACCACTGGTACCTTTTACAAGGGACTTATATGTGAGCCAGAGGTGTGCCAATTGTGAAAACAATGGTACAGTTTTGGGAAAGAACAGAGGCACTGGAAACCTGGTTAACAGGAACCCAGCGCACACTCAGTCAAAGATGCATCATAGTCAGGCAAAAAGTCGGGGTACTGAAACGGAGAACAACTTTCCTAGAAGGGTCATTTGGGAATTTCTGCCACAAAAAAGGTGTGTGAAACATAGTGGTGGCCAGATATGGATAATCTTATCTATGGCTGGGTTCATAATTGTGGTGTTTGCATGAATAGTGATAAAACCTCCAAACCCCTATGGTTCTGAGCCCAAACGAGTTGATGTTCCAGAAGGACCATGGAGGCAACTGGGTATAGACATGATTGGGCCAACTGCTGTATTACCATTGAGAGAAACTTTTGACATAGTTTTGGTTGACTATTTTTCGAAATGGCCTGAAGTCTGGAGGGTCAAGAAAGTAACTTCTGAGAAAGATTTAACAAAGTCAGGGGCGTGGCCTAGCTGACGACCGAGATGGCCACATAGGACTGAAGCTCTGGCACACCCGGCCCTGTTAAGCTACAGCATGGGCCCGTAACTCCTTTCTGCCCGATCTGGGGCACTCCATACCCACCCCAACCCATTGATGAATGGCTGGGGCGAGACTGGGGGCCCTCGGATGCCTCCCACCTGAACTGAGCGGCAGACGGCTCGTCCTCACCTCGGACGCCCCACGGCGACAGGGGCCACTGGCAAGCTTGAGGTTTGAGATCATCCAGTTTCACCAGGTGGCCAAGACCACTCCCTCATTGCCTGGGATTTTTAGCGCTGCGCTGTGAGTTTGTGGGGGGGCCGGCAGCATTCAATGAAGACCACCTACATCTTCTGCGGCACACACTGGAGCCCCCTTCCCTATTTACCTGCAATATGCATGACACCAGTAATGTGCTTCTAGCGGGGGGCCGCATACAACTGTACTCCTGCTGTGCCCCACCCACCGGTGCCGCCTCACCCACGCTGCTTGCTTCAAACGCAGGCTGGCCTTCCATGCATATCTATGGCAGTGCTGCCCCGTGCTGTTGCTGCCAGGGGAGTCCTCCCTCTTTGTGGTGCCCCTGAATGTGGAGACCCAGCGGCATGGGCCACCATTCTCCAATAGGCACATCACCCTTGTAGGTGAAGATCTCGCGATGACCCCAAACAGCAACGGTTGCACTTTGAAAAATCAAAACCTCCAGAGACTGGGTGCTGCGATGGAGCTGGGTGCGACTGGGGGTCCTGACTTCACACAATTGACCAGCACAGATGCCATTATGGCAGAACTCCGTGCTGGCTTTCAAGTTATAGATGGAAGATTTGACGCCCTCTCTGATAGTCTTGACCTCATGGGGGAGCGGCTTGACTGCCTAAACCCGTGACTTGGCAGTGCAGAGGAGTGCATTTCGAGCCTAGAGGATAGTTCCACTAAGACCACAAAACCCTTTTAGAAGGTAGAACGTCTCCTCAAATCAGTAGCCATCAAGAATGAGGACCTTGGAGCATGGGGCTGCTCCAGTAACATCTGCATACTGGGAGTGGTGAAGTCTACCGATACAGGGCGCCTCAACCTCTTTGTTGAATGTTTACTAATTGAACTGTTTGGCCATCAGCATTTCACTTCCACCTTCGTAGTTGACAGGGCCCACCGCTCACTAGGACCTGCCCTTCACCTGGAGCCCCACCATGACCAATACTCCCTTGGCTCCTCAACTTCCAGGACATCGCCTTGAGACTGGCTCGGGAGCACAGCCCTTTTCAGTGGCAGGGATCCTCCATTTCCCTCTTCCCAGACTTCAGTACGGTGGTACAAGAGGCCCGCTGCAAAGTCTCAGACGCCAAATCAGCACTTCGGAAACTGGGTCTACGCTATGGCATGCAGTACCCAGCTTGCCTCAGGGTGGATGCCAATAGCAAGCCCCTTATTTTTGACACCCCTACTGAAGTTATAACCTTTTGTAAGCAGCACGCCAAAGACCGATCTTCCCCTTGACATGCCACCCATGAGTGCTCCCCCACCCCCGAATATCCACTCCACTGCAAGCCCTGCCTTGTTTCCCCCGGACTAACCTTGTGGCACAAATATGTTGCTCCCAGTGGCCCCAATGGGTGAACTCAGCATCTCCATCCACCAATCCCGTTTCTGACCACATTGGTATCACCCCAGATCATGCCATCTTAATGATAAACTATGGCCCATTCCTCTCCTGTTACATCAGACTCCTCACCAAGCTGGGCCAGTCCACCGTAGCGTTGCGACCTTCCAGTGGTGTACACTGTTATGATAACTTGATACCTTTATTTGTTTTAAAGGGCTTTTTTGAGGGATTCACTGGGCCTGTTCTTGCCTAATGTGGGTCGGGATTTGGAGGGAGGGTTTTGTTGGACTGTTTGTTTTTCTTGTTCTTTTATATCCATCAACATTGCCATACACTTGGCTGCCACACATCACCCACACTAACCTAGGATGATGCCACAGGACCATGGGGGGGGGTTAATGGCAGAGTTCATCTTACTTTCCTGGACCATAAGGGGCCTCAATAATCCGTGCAAAGGTAAACAGGCGTTGTAATACCTATCTCAACATGGCACGCAAGTAGCCTTCCTGCAAGAGATGCACCTCTCTTCTGGGAAATCACATACCTTTGCCTCAACATGGGGCCCACACTGCTTCTTCTGCTATAGCACATATTCCCGTGGGGTCTGCATGCTAATCCACAAAAAACTCCCATTTCATCCCACTGACACCCTCTTGGATGGAGGCAGCAGATATTGGTCACAGGAACCTTGCTGGGACATTGTACACTCTTAGCCAATATTTATGCCCCTATTGTCAACACTCCTGAGTTCTTCCAAACACTTACAGCTCAAATAGGGCTTTTGGACTTTGACCATATCCTGCTGGATCTACTCCTAGATTCTCTACTAGACACCGCCGCTGCTGCACGGCAGGTAAACCACAATCAATCTGCATCTTACACAACCCCTGCGAAACCTACCTGCTCCGCAATGCCTGGCACCTGTGACACGCTTCTACTTCAGCATACACACATTACTCTGCGCCACACGATACTTGGTCTTGCATTAACTACTGGCTCGTGTCGGCCACCCTGGGCCCTTGGCTGGGCACTGCCTCCCACCTAGCCCGCCCACACTACGACCACTCCCCTGTCTGGCTGACGCTGCTGATACCCACCGGGGGCTTGATGCGGCAATGGCGATTTTCCTGCCTGGCAATACATGATGAGCTCTTCTGCTCAGAACTACGCTCTGCGGTGGTGGAATACTTTGAGCTCAATACGGGTGCAGTTTCCTCTCAAGCCACCCTATGAGAGGCCTTTAATGCCTATATTCGCAGCATATGCATTTCTAAGTGTACGCTGAGGTGCTGTACAACATTTGTAGAAGTGTAAATCGCATAGAGTCGGAGCTGACTGACCTGGATAACATGGATACCCAACACCACACCACAACTACATAAACGTACCACCCTACTCACCAAATACTGAGACTAAGCGGACGGTGAGGTGCACTTCTTGGGGGAAATATTCTATAGCCGAGCGCTATGGGAGAGGGAAAGACCAGGTCGCACTCTGTCCAGACTGCTTTGGGCCCCCCAGAGGCTCATTTTACATTCCTGAAATACACCTGGATGATGGGGCACGGGTGGCTGCCAACTAGGATGTTTTAACTGCCTTACTTTGATGCTATAGGCACATGTACACCTCCCGACTGACTGGCGACTTGGCAGACCAGGTGGAGTACCTTGCGGAGATGACCATGGTTTGGCTCTACTCCACAGCAATAATTTCTCAGTAAACCTCCTCGAGCGAGAAAATTCTACAAGCTATCAACCCTCTTGATGGGTCTAAAGCCCCCGGCCTCGACGGTCTCACTTGTGTATTTTGCAAACACTTTAAACACCTTTTAGTCCCCCATCTGCTTGCCATGTATACTGAATCCCTTGAAACTGGTGTGCTTCCCCCAATGCTCCGCGAAACCGTGATCACCCTGCTTCTTAAACCTGGTAAGTATCCACCCCAGTGCGGCTCTTACCACTCCATATCCTTATTAAATGTTGACAATAAGATACTAACCAAAGTCCTCGTGAACCACCTCTCCCTCCTGATGGATGAGATCATCTCCCCGATTCAGTCAGGGATTGTGCCCCACCGCTCCACTTGCCTCAATCTGCATACAGTTTCTCTGTCCTTAACAGGATCTCCCCTGACATGCCAGCCACTGTTGCACTATGCAATGCAGAGAAGGCCTTCTATTCCCTCAAATGGTCTTTTCTGCAAGCAATATTTTTTTTAATTGGCCATGCCACAAGCCCTTATTTACCTGATCACGTTCTTGTACACCCAACCAGTGGCCCGGATCCAGGCTAATGGCTCCCTAACTCCTCCCTTAACAGTCGCAAGGGGTACGAGACAGGGATGCCCCCTGTCCCATCTGCTCTTCATCATGGCTATGGACCCCCTCGTGTGGCACCTTCAAGAAAAACATCTGCACTGCGGACTACAATTTAAGCCCGACCCCTTACTTCTCTCCCTATACGCAGATGACATCTTGCTCTTTGTGTGACGTCCGGCAGATAATCTCCTCCCAATTCTCTGCGAGATAGTCCACTTGGCAGGCTTCTTGGGTCTCCACATCAATTGGTCAAAATCCGAGCTGTTCCCCCCCATGGAAGCCACCACGTCCATCCATTGTGAGTTCCCACTGACCTGGTGCGATGACCTGGTCCGATATCTGTGCAGATTTCTGCACCATGATAAGGAGCAAGTCATCGGACTGAATTTATGGTCCAGCCAATGATAAACTGACAAATCAGTTGGGTTGGTGGATTCGGCTCCCACTCTTCATGGCCGGCTGTATTGCTGTAATTAAGATGGTGGTTCTCCCCCGGTTGCTATGCCTCTTTATTAATATACCTATCCCACTCACTAACTCTTTTTCTGCCTCACTTTGTGTCTTGCTTTTGAAACTTATTTGGGCTGGCCGGCGACCGTGTGTCGGTTGGGACACCCTGATACTCCCATACGAGAGAGGTGGTTTCAGTGTACCACACCTTCATTTCTACTATTTACCGGAGTAATGCCAATTCGCCAGCCATTGGTACCACGCCTACGCATGTCTCCCATATTCCAAACCTGAAATTGATCAAGCAGCCCAGACTCCACTGGTTTCACTTCTCCCCGTGAGACTCCCCTTGGATCCCACGGACAGTAAAACTCTATCCATCACCAGCTGGGCTTGAAGGAAACTCCTATGGCTACTGGGAGGTGGGCTACTCTATTTCCCATTGCTGCCACCGGCAGACAACGCCTGGCTCCCTATTACCGGTGAACAATTGGTTCAGTGAACATTGGCATGACACGCTCTACACAAATTCAGGGACCTCTTCTCGGATGGCCATGCCATAGCGCAATCTGATGATGTCAAATTCGCTGAAGCATCCTACGTGGACCACTTTGTCATGCGACGCATTCATGATGCACTGTGAGACACCATCCCCACCTACCTACTGGCTCTGGACAAGCTTCCTCCCCTGACCTTGGTGATGACAGATGACACCGGGGGACGCTTAATCTCCAAGCTTTTCTGTGCCTGCTTGACTATGCTGGCCCCAAGCAATGACAAAATTAGAGGCCTCTGGTAAATCGACTTGGGAGGCCCATTGACCGACAAAATGTGGACTGCCTGCTGTGCTCAAACCCACCTCATTTTGCACATCCATGGTCACACACTCATACATTACAAATTTCTACACTGAGCTTACATTACACCCCACACATTGGTGCGGATTGACGCCATGAAATCCTGCAATTGCCCCAAATGCCACCTCCCTGGAGTAGACTTTCCGCACGTCATGGACGTGTAGCCATATTGAGCCATTCTGGAGTATAATATTCTCCCCTCTTGCCTGGATGACGGTCATTGACCTTGCTCCAGACCCATTACTGGGCTATGCACAAGATATCCCTAAAAGTGTCTGACACTTCACTGCCATCGCACTACTTTTGGCGAAACGTGAAATTGCCCTTCACTGGGGTGGTAGACATCCCCCAACGGCCAAGGCTTGGCTTGATAGCTTGAGCTTGGTATACTGTGACACCACGAGCGAACTGTACGCTTCCCTGCAGCACCAGACCTCCAGGCCGAAAGACATATGGAAGCCCCAGCGAAACTACTTGCTGGCGACGAAGGGCACCGACTTGGTCTCCTGAGCAGGGGTGATGTGTTAGCCTGATTTGTCCTTTTTGTACATGCTCCTGTTTGCAATTTCTTGACGCTGCTTCTTCTCCGCCCACCCCTGGCTGTCTTTACCATTGGCCTTACCACCTGCATGTTGCATGATTTATCTTTTTTCCTGTACTGTTTAAATCTGTATCACAACTCCAAATTGCATTGCAATGTTGTGTGCGCATTTCCTTTTCCCCATATGATGGGGCTGCTGTCTATCTACTGATTATAGCTTGTTGTAAAATGATAAATAAAGTTTAAAAAAAATCACAAAGTGGTTAAGGATACTGATGGAGCAGGATTTCGCTAAAATGAAACCTGCTCGGAATTAATACCCCCATAATACGTACTAAAAGTAAGTAGATGTTGAAAAACTAATGTACACCCAACCGAACATAAGGGAAATTGCTTTGCGCATGTCTGAACTAACACGTAAACAAAATAATATTGTAATAACATTTGTGATTTGAGAAAAACGAGAAGCGTTGGATAAATAGGCCGCAAATGCTTCAGTAATCTGCATGTTGCATTCTGTTTTGAACTAATAAATAATACTAATTTGGCACAAAAACTTATGCTAGGTAACATTAATGGGAAACAATGCAAGGTGGGTGGAAAACAATGAGAGTTTCCTTATCATATAATTAATAAATGTTCATTTTCGTTTGTTTTAGTGTGCTAGTTGAAGCAGCCATCTTTCTAAACTTGGCTAAAAAAGGGAGTGGGAAAGCAAGAGGAGTGAGTTCGCTCTGTCAGAAGCAAGACAGACGCGCAGTGCACCGCAGATGACATGAGAAGGGTGAAGGCCAGAGTGTCGAACGACTGCCAAAACCAATGCCCAAGCGTGTGACCAGACTGCGGATGATGTTAAAGAAATGAATGAAGTTGTTACATTTTGTATTATCTGTAATAAAGTGAGAACAAATTGAGAACCATACCCTGGGAATGAATATGAACAAAAGGGTAGTTGAAAGAAAAGTGAAGTCACAGTGGTGTGACAACACCAACTCCCAAACACACCAATCCCTTTGCGAGATTCAGAAATATTTGCAACAATTGTGGGATGGACATATTAGCTTAAGGGTATAATTCAGGTGCCTTTAGGGGTGTGGTTTAAGCTTAGGCTGGCAGGAGAGAAAGAGGGGAGATGCGTCGCTGTCCGTCGGTTTGCAGAGAGGCCTAGCTGTTCCTGACCTGTCCCGATCCTGTTTCTTCTTATCCTTTGTTTCCTGATCCTATGTCGGGGAACCCCATCATCCCCTAGATCTAGGGGTTGGTTTTCTTACAGACCAATAGGTTTGTATTTAGTCTAGCTGGTTCTCGGAATTTATCTTATGAATGTATTCTTGTCCCTGAATCTTTTGTCTCTCCATCTATCCACTCCGTCAATGATAATTATTATTAGATGAAACTATTGTCTCTTCATCTTTCCCCTCCGTTAGGTATATGATGTTTCGCATATATATTTCTGCTGAAACTTTTGTCTCTTACTCTATCCACTCCTTCATTGCATAAAGTCATTGCTATGCTTGGATGGGTTTGCGTTTTCAATTGTACTGCATGTGTAGAATTTCTCCTCATGTGAGATTCAGTGTTTGTATTGTGTAACCAAATGCAGTTGAGCATAATCTTTAATTTCTTGAGATAAAATTCATTAACTTCACTGAGAGTCTGTGATCATTTTAGATTTATTAAATGGTTGGTAAGTTAGAAGTTAATCATTGCCATCAACTATTCAACTAATTGGTCCATCAACCAAGTAGAGGGAAAGTTGATGATAAAAGTTAGTTGTAATGTCATAATTTAACCCATGAAAGGAAAAGAATTGATCGTACATATAAATTGACCCCAGCGCATCAGGGATTCTGGGTGAATGTGTATGGGCCATTGTATTATGATGTATTGAGTATTGATCCCTGATAATTATTGGATTAGCGCTGGATCAGTTTCCTGGTGGCAGAGGATGGTTTAATTATTGATTAGTTTGGTAATGATTATTGATTATTGATTGTATGTTCTTAACATGAAAAGTTAGTGTCATGTTCTATGTTGTCTAGAAGTTCAGGTACGGAGATACTTGAGGAATCCCGGGAATGGAATTAGCCTGAAGTAGGCAGAAGAAGAGTGTGGTAAAGAAGCCACACTGCAGAAGGACTTTGTCTGTTGTAATAATACCTAAAAGCTACGGAGGGCTGTAGGTGTTATATTAGGGAAATTTCGTATATAAGTAGAGTGACTGGGGGGGCGGAGCTTGCTCACGACCAAGATGGCCGCTTGAGCGCTGAGCTCCGCCGCATCGTCACATCATTCAGCATAATCCTACAGTTTCCCGGGGCCATTTGTCCCCAGAGCAGAGCCTGAGGTCTCGGAACGTGCGGTGCATAGACGGCTGAAACCCCGATCTAGATCCGTGCATCGCTGCGGCCGCGGTGCCGCCTCACAGACTGCGGCCTCTGAGGGCCTGGATCCCCGGGCTGTGGTACAAATCAGCCACGCCGGCCTGCCTGCATCAAGCGGTGACCTGGAGAGCCGCCACGGCGACTCCGGTGGCAGACGTTCTCCTGCTATACGGCCCCCTCCCTGTTCTTCAGCGGACGATTTGAAAGACGACGCCGGGCGGCAATCACGGCCGACAGGGGGTAAGGAGAGCCGTGGGGGGAGACCAGACTCGCCGGCAGTAAACAGCCCTGCTGAGCGGACGACGGAGGGCATCACACGCGCCGCTCCTGCACAGCTACCCTTTCCCCCCCCGGTGGACAGCCCTCACGGGGACGGTGTCGTTGTGGCTGTCTGGGGGCGAGAGGCGCATCCACTGCAGCACGCAGGTTGCATGAACCGGCGCGAGGACCCCCCCCCCGGCAGAACCTGACGCGAGTCCTGCTCTAGTGCCAGCGGAAAAGATCCTGTGAGCATGGGGCTGGTGCACCGGGGAGCCTGGCAGGCGGCGTGAATAGGCTGTGGCCCCGGCCCACCAACAGAAGAAAGGCTAGTGGAGATCTCTGCGCAGGAACCTGGCACTTGGTGAACCCCGGTGGCCCTGTCTGAGCTGTAGTCGAGAGAAGGCGCTGGGGACGGCGGTGTAGTCCGAGCCTTTTGTGGGTCCCCCTTGAAGATCGACAGATCAACTACTGGGGGCTGAGATACCCCCCAAGATTGGAACTGTAACCACACCCCGCGGTGCGTTTTACTTGGGGCCCTGTCATCCTGCTACATGGCCTTGCGCGGTCAGTGAGACCACAGACCAAAGCAGCTCCTGACGGTGGGCCATAGGCACGGCCTACAGGTGTGGGACCCTTAGCGGTCTCGACAGAGTCGGCCGCCTTACCGCCGTGGGGGCCCGGTTGGGGCGGCCAAGAAGAGGCGGTCCAGTGTCCCCAGCGGCAGGGGGGGGGGAAACTCGCAGTTCGGCGACATGGGGAAGGCGGACAGGGCTCAGCCCAAAATATCTTTTGAGCAGAAGCGGTCGAAATCGCATGACGCCACGGTGGAAGGGGCAGAGCGTGCGCTGAACAGATCCATGTCGGAAGAACGCAGTCCAGATCTCCGTGAACTACTGATGACCATGGAAAAGAATCTGCAAAGCGGGATTAACTCATTGGGAACCAAGATGGATGCCCTCTCCTACCGCATGGACAGAATGGCGGAACGCATAGACAAACATGCGGAGCGCTTGGATATGTCGGAACGGCGCCTTACGGAGGTGGAGGAGGCCCACACCACCCTGGACACAGAGCATAAACAACTGGGGAGAGTACTGAGAGTCCTCCAGGACAAAACGGAAGATTTGGAGGCACGTTCCCGCCGCTGCAACCTCAGGATCACTGGTTTGCCGGAGTCCACTCCCACTGGAAATATGGAACAATTTGTTGAAAGACTGTTGGTCACTCTATTAGGGGAAGGGGTCTTCTCAGCCATGTATGTAGTGGAGCGGGCGCATCGCTCGCTGGGCCCCCGCCCCCCACCTGGAGCCCCGCCTCGCCCTATCATAGCAAAAATGCTCAAATACAGGGACAGGGACGCAGCGTTGAGAGTGGCAAGGGAGAAGCGCACGTTGCAATACGAGGGCTCTGAAATATCTTTGTACCCCGATTTTACCCTCCGGGTGCAGGAGGCCCGGCGTCAGTTTGCCCCTATGAAAAAGCAGCTACGTGACCTAGGCATTGATTACGCGATGCTATATCCTGCGAAACTTCGAGTCAATCGGCAGGGTCGCTCCCATATATTCACGGACCCGCAGGCCTTGAAAAAAGCCCTAAAAGACTGGACTACGGATCGGCTCCAGGGCCCGGAGAAACAAGCGGAACTTGGGGCGACAGGGGGCACTCTTGAAGATCAGGACTGAGGCGGCTGCCCGCCACTAGAAGACCAATGGGATATACTGGACTGAGCGGGGGTCCCCCCTACAGGTGGCAAAATCGATGGGCAATATTCAGAACACAGGAGTATGAAGCACAAAGGACAGACTGACACTGTTCGTATATTATGGTTGATGGGGGATGGGTATGGGAAACTGTTTATTCCTTTTAGGACGATGCGGGGGGAGAGCTGTTTACCGTATTATTGCGGTTCTCCATTGCTTTCTGAGCAACATCTGCCCCCGAGTGTAACACACTAGGGTATTTCGTGTTGGGGGGTCCTCTGGGTGGGTGAACGGGGTGGGCAAAGGCTGGGAGGGTTACACCACGACCGAGTTGTGGGAGGTACGATGTGGGTGGGGGTGGTTTGTTACAGGGGAAATTGTTGTTTTTCAAAGTATTGTTTAGCCCTGCGCCAGGGAGTTTTAACAGCAGCAATTGGAGTTCTGAATTGGTGGATGGGTCACACAATGCGCAACACTATATTAGATGGCTACGCACGGTGATACACATAATTTAGTGGTTCTAGATACACTACGAGCCCTTACCTGGAATGTACGAGGGCTAAATGACCATCGAAATTTACGCAAAGTACTGCAATATCTGCATAGGCACCATATTGATGTAGCTCTCCTGCAGGAAACACATCTCCCTACGTCCAGCCCCATGCTACACAGTAGAGGCCTATTAGGTAATATTAATGTATCAGGCTTTACGACGCACGCTAGGGGAGTGATGACGTGGGTGAACCCCAGGACAACTATTAAAATGGTTCAACTAGACTCAGACAGTGAGGGCAGATATGTACTCTCCAAGTGTCAGGTCAAAGGAATCGACTTCATAGTACTAAACGTTTATGGCCCCAATTATGATTGTCCGGAGTTCTTTGCTACCCTAACCAGTACTCTTTACAGGTACCCGGACTCGCGTTTCATATGGGGAGGGGACTTCAATTTGATACGGCATCTGGAGTTGGATAGATCAGGGGGCCCGCCGAGGCGCACTTCGGCACCTGCCAAATCTCTGGGAAGCGCGTTGTTGGGTTTGGAATTATGCGATGTCTGGAGAACTAAACACCCGGAGAGAGGGGGCTATACGCATTATTCAGCATTCCACAATCTACACACTCGTATAGATTATTGGTTCATTTCTTCCCAAATGTTGGGAGGAGTCCGGGAGTGTCAGATACTTCCGCGGACGCTATCGGACCACTCTCCCATACTGCTGGTGCTAAGTCTCCCGGGGAAGGCAATCCCTCCGTTCACTTGGCGATTCCCGCCCTATTCCTTATTAGACCCTGTTTTTAAGGCAGATATGGACGAAGCCATAGACATTTTTTTCATGAAGAACATAGACTCGGTGGATAACTACCAAGTGATCTGGGAGGCTTTTAAGGTCTACATCCGGGGGGTGGCTATAGCAAAACACTCGGGTATTTTGCGTTCTATCCGACAGAGGCTGGCGAACCTTGAACGTCAACTGTGTAAGCTTGAAGAACGACAATTGGGGAGTAGCACAGAAGAGGTTATGCACGAAATTAAAGAACTTCTGGGGGAGTATCAGGAAGTAGCGGACAGTGAAGTTAAACATCTAGAAAAGTATGCCACGGCCCGAGTTTATGGCGAAGGGGACAGGCCGGGCTCTGTTCTAGCCCGAATATTAAAGGCTAAAAGAGCCAGAACGCGGGTCTTGGAACTTAAGGCTGCAGATGGTTCGCACATAACGGAAGAAGTCGAAATAGCGGAAAGGTTCCGACAATACTACTCGGACTTATATTCAGCTCGCTCGTCCGGTTCCGAGGCAGAAATACTCCAGTATTTGGAACACATTCAACTGCCTTTCCTAGACAACTCCCATCGCGAATTCCTAATGCGGCCGATAGAGAAAGAGGAGATTACTACGGCCCTTAATAGTATGAAGGCTGCAAGCGCCCCAGGGTCAGACGGACTCACTGTTGGCTTCTACAAAAGCTTTGTAGAATTGCTGCTTCCGCATCTCACTACCCTCTTCGAGGACATGTGCATCTCGGGTACAATGCCGCCGACAATGAGAGAAGCGATAATTGTGGCAATCCCCAAGCCGGATAAGCCGCTAGACGAGTGCGGATCTTACCGCCCTTTGTCTTTATTAAACGTGGATGCAAAGTTGTTTGCTAAGATTCTCGCCAACAGACTCACACCCCTGGCGCCCCTACTGGTAGCCCCGGAACAGTCAGGGTTTGTCCCCAATAGGAACCTCACTTACAATTTGCGCACGGTGCTTGGAGCCATACAGCATACCAAACCAGACTCTAGAGCAGTCGCCGTCTTCCTAGATATGGAGAAGGCCTTCGACTCTGTGGAATGGCCCTTCATGCGACTAGTACTGACCAGGATGGGACTAGGCCCCGTGTTTCTCCAATTGATTGGGGTACTATACAACTCCCCCGTGGCACGTGTTAAAATAGGCGACTTGGTGACTAAAGCCATTACGATAGGCAGAGGAACGAGGCAGGGCTGCCCGTTGTCACCGATTCTATATGCTCTGGTGGCGGAACCTCTTGCGTGCGCACTTGGGGAATATCACGGCCATCGGGGTATCCGGTACCCAACATATAGGATGATTGTGTCTGCATATGCAGACGATACTCTATTGTATGTTCATAATCCGGAGGATAATTTATCCACTGTACTGCGAGAAGTGGTCCACTTTGGTGTGCTGTCTGGCCTTCGTGTCAATTGGCCCAAATCCGTGATGTTCCCCCTTACGCCTTGCACACAACCATTTGAATCAGACTACCCGTTACAATGGACCACTGAAGCGATTAGATATCTTGGTGTTCGCATCCATACGGACTCGGAGGTTGTATTCCGGGAAAACTATGGCTTTGCAGTTAATAGGTTAGAGGACGATGTGGAAACCTGGATCAGATTACCACTGTCCTTACTAGGGAGAATATCCATTATGAAAATGGTTATATTGCCGCGCTTCTTGTTCCTTTTTACTAATATACCTTTAGTTCTTCCCCGCCCCTTTTTTCAGAGGGGCAACTCACTATTACTTAAATTGGCCTGGGCCGGCAAACAAGCCAGAGTGAGCTGGCGGACACTGACACTTCCATACCACATGGGGGGTCTGGGGGCACCTGATTTAACTCTATATTATAGAGCAGCGCAGGGTGCCTTAGCGTATTACTGGATACATGGGTCGCCTGACATCCCGTTTCTTCGTCTGGAAAAGCTAGTAATGGAGCCCTTCCCTCTGCCTGCTGCGATATTCCAACCAGCGGATCGTAGGACCGGAATTTTAGACTCAGTTAACACAATACGCCATGCGTGGCACAACTTACTGCAATTGCAGGCGGGGTCCCTGTTATATGCCCCATCCTTACCCATTGAATGGGCACATTGGCTGGTCCCGTGCAGAGACAAAGGGGTTGTTCGGGCGCTGCACTCCTTAAAGATAAAGACGGTGGGGGATTTATTTATTGACGGCGTGGCAGTAACCTGGGAAGCGGTGAAGGACCCGGTAGCCCCTGGTAACTTACTACAACAGTTCCAATTTCATAGGGTGCGACGGGCGCTGGGCGACCTATTGGGAGCAGACCTATCGGAACCCCCTGAAGTCCCGGAACTGACACATGTAATTAATGCTGAGTCGCCGCAGAAGATGGTTACGAATATATACAAAATAGCAATGTCACATAGGATACACACGTACACCAAGGCTCGAATGGCATGGCAACGCGACTTGCAGAAACCTATAGATGACCATACATGGACCTATTGTTGTACAGGAACTAGGCGGGTGTCGCTGGATGGCAGACATAGGCTAATTCACTTTAAGTTTGTAAATAGAGTGTATTACACCCCGGAGCGATTACAAAGATATGGGTTAAGAGACACCTCAGCTTGCGATCGATGCGGTGTGCAACCAGCGGATTTTATGCACCTAGCGTGGCACTGCCTGGGGGTACGCAACTTTTGGGAGACTGTTTATAAAGAGTTAGGGAACATTGTAGACACTGCCTTAACTCCGGACCCACTCTTGGCGCTATTGGGGTACTCCAGATTGCTGCCTAGTCCAATACGTAGACTGGTGGACATGGGGCTACTTATAGCTAAGAGACGAGTCGCAATATGTTGGTTGAGAGGTCCCTTACCCACGATAGCACAATGGGCACAAGACATGCTGTACTGCAGTACACAAACAGAGACTTTTAGTGAGCTACTCCCGCCCAGGAGTAGACCTAAGAACTTCTGGGGACTTTACAAGACCTACCTGCTCACTAGAGAAGAGAACATAAGTACTGAGCAGCCGGTGGTCTCGGAGGACATGGCGCACACGTCGACTAACTAGCTCAAGCAGAGCGACGACCCGCGCTGACCAAGTGGGGCTACTGTGGGAGACACACGAAAGAGCTGTGGGATCTGATAACACATACTGAATACAGGGTGTCCCTCACCGTGCACTGATATGTCAATGGCCTACCACAGTATATTGAACTCGGATGTAAATCCCGGTGGCGCAGGCGGAATAGGGTTTGTTTGTTATTACAGGTTAATAATATTGGATTTACGTAGGCATGCTGCAAAATAGAGATGCTGATCGAGATTGCTGCCTGCCCCCTGTTGGGGTTGTTGGCTGAATAGCTGTGTATTTAATTTTTTTTTTATTAAATCAACGCACAGCCGGCCCCAGGGTTGTAGGCTGAAAGTTATAATTGAATGGAAAGTATGCACCAAATTAATAAAAAATAAAAAAAATAAAAAAAAGTAGAGTGACTGAAATAGTAAAGGGTCCGCTTCTGAAACTCTAGCCTTATCCCCAGGGGAGTACCAAGACCTCTTTTCACACCAAAAAGTCCTCTTGCGAAACTTTGGCCTTATCCCTAGAGGAGTAATAGGTCCACCCGGAGCTTGTTTGAAGAGTAAAATAGCGCTGGACGTTATTAGGACTCGTAGTGAAGAAAACCTCTTGGAAAAAGCGAAAACTATCTCTTTATTTAGTGGAACAGACAAGGTAGCATTGTTTTATGTTGTTACTAATCGAATTTTTGATTGAGTGCTCAGAAAAATATTGCCGTATTATTTTGTAAAGGGAGGGTCAGTAGAAGGAGTAATACTGACGTCAGAAAAGCTGCGCTGGTATTGGACAAACAGCAGGCGTGTACTGAGTGGTGATTGGTTGATTGGTGTGAGCCGCCCAAGTATTGATTGAGACTGTGCTTACGTAGTGGTGTTCTGATTGGTTGGTTGGTGTGTGTCGCGCTGGTATAGGACAAGAGCTGACGAATAGAATAAGTAGAATTACGGAAAGGTTTCCTTGTTTGTTTTGTTGAAATACGTTAGTGTAATAAGTCAGAAAATGAAGTTGATACAGAAAATAAAGAATTTCTTTAAAAAGGACAAACCAATTGTGACTAGAGAGGGAATTCCAATTCCACCTCCAAAGACGCCTGCTTCCTTTATGATGTTGGAGCGCGGTTATCATACGTGTATGTGGTTGGAAAATTGGGTGGAGTATACAAAGGATGATGGTGTTCTAGCTTTTCCTCAGTATGGTACATTTAATGTAAGGATATTGCAGAATTTGAGAAATCAAAGGGATTCATTAGAACCGAACCCTAGGTTGACCCAGTACGAAGCGTTGGAGGAATGGGAAGTTGAGGCATTTGAGAGAGAGAAATATAGAATGGGTAACAGAGGTCATAGGAATATGATGTTCAGATATCCGTTTGAGAATAGGGAAGAGAAGCTGAAACGATGGAGGAGAGCTGTGGTAACGGAAGGGTTATACCCAGTTTTAACAGTTGATGAGCAAACAGGAAGTAAATATACAGAGAAAAAGAAGAATATAGAAACCTCAAGTGCAAGAGATGGTGTAAATGATTCTGATGATGAGTTATTAGAAGATATAATGATCAAAAGACCTCCACCATATCAAGAAAATTCAGTTGAAGTGACTCCGGGTGCACCTTTTATGGGAAATCCATTGATCCCACAGATTGCAGACATGGCTAGGATAATGAGAGAAAAAGAGTTTGAAATGCTAAACAAGGCAAATGTAGAGCAGATTCAGAAAATAAACCAGTTAAGTTTAAATGCAGAGGCGTTGACGGTACCGGTCACAATAGGTCCTGTAGTTCCTTTGTTTGGAGAAAACCCAAATACACCTAAAGTACATACTTTAGCAATTCCAATGGGTAATGTCAGAAGCGGATTGGAGACGATAATCGGAGAGAAAAGACAGGCTGACACGAATGTTACACTATTGGATCTCCCAGTTTGGGAGATAACAGAAACCCCTAGAAGAGACATACAAATGAGTCCAAGAAGAATGGAGACAAATGTCACTCCAATGACAGGGAGTTCAGCAGGTCTTTCATCAGAAGAATTGAAGGATTGGATAAAGGAAAGGGAAAAGAAAGAAAAACAAACACAGAGTATAAATGTGAGCCAATTGAAGGTAGATTTGGAAGAAATGATTATTGGTACGATCAGTCCAGACAGGTTAGGGACTTATCGGGATGATGAATTGTTGTTCTTGTGTAAAAGCATTACTTGGAGAGCGAAGAATCTTCATGAGAAAATATCTCAAGCTGCTAGTGAGTATGGAATAGACATAGAAAAGTCAAAAGTATTGCAGAAATCATACAGATTGGCATTTACTGAAAATGATTTGGAAAGTTTGAATGCGTCTGGAAAAAGGCTACAGATAAAAGAGTTGATGAACATTTTGAAGAAATGGGGAGATGTAGATCGATGGAGAAATAGATGGGTAAAAAAGAAGGAAGAAGCAGCAAGTAAAGGAGTGTCTATGTTCCCATTGAAGGAGACAGACAGGCTGAAAGGGCGTGTCCGATGAGAGAAGTACCAGGTGGCGGATATGTTCATGTTCCGTGGTCAAGACAGGATATATTATCATTTACAAATGATTTCCCTAGACTAAGAGAAAAACCTGTAGAATGGTACAAACAGGTAGAAAGGTTTGTGAAGGTCTCGAAGGTTTTGTTAAAAGATTTAGATGGGTTGTTTGAAATTGTTGTTCCGGCAGACTTATGGACAGAGTGTAAGATCACAGTTGATTGGCCAAAGGATGAATATCCTAGGGATGCTAAAACAGGTGCACCATCAGAGGAGGTGATGAAAAAGTACAATCAGGTAATCACGTTTCTGAAGAGGAAAATTTCCCCAAAGGAAACAGATTGGGTTAAAATTGACAGGACTACACAGGAACCAAAAGAATCAGTGCATGCCTATTATGAAAGGTTGTTGCAGGTATTCAAACAGTATAGTGGATTCGAAAATATTGGAGACAAAGACATGGCACATTTCGTGTATCGTTTTGTGTTCGGATTAAAACCAGATATTAGTAATATGATTCAACAGCATTTAATTTGCTGGCAGGGCAAAACGATAGATGAAATTTTGAGGTATGCAAAGTATTGTAGTGATGATATTGAATCAAGACATACAAAGTTAAAAGAGAAAATGATGTGGGCACAGGTGAAAGTGGCAGAACAACAAGAAGCAAATAATAATCCTCAAACCAGTAATCAGATGGGTGGTCAGAATCAAAATGGATAGAATTACAGCGGAGGCAAAGGTAGGGGAAAAATGAGTAAAGAAGAAGCTATGAAGAAATTTCCTTGTCATGCGTGCGGAAAGCTTGGACATTGGAAGAATGAGTGTAAATCCGCTAAAAAGATTATTGGTGGAAATCAAAATTTGATTCCACAGATGCAGAATGAGGTTGGTGTAAATCAACAGCAGCAGATAGTTACTCAACAGTTACAGGTGCCGCAAGCTCCCATGCCAAATAATGTGAATGCTCAAGTGCAGAGGTGCAGTGTGAACACTGGATATCACAGAGGTGACCAGGTTGGTAAGAATCAAGGTGTGATTCCGCAGTATTGGGTGCAGTGCAATGGGAGTGATTCAGACTCATCTCAATGACGGTGCCTGAGGGGGGAGGAAGAGTGCGTACTTGGCGCATCTTTGGTGGTAGATCAGTCAGGTCCATTTGTTGACGGAAAGGTGGAAGGTAATGACATTACATTTTTAGTGGACACTGGTGCTACCCGCTCTACTGTGAGAGCAGCAGAAATTCCAAACCTACCCCTCTGGGGAGAAACTATCCAAGTTGTAGGAGTCTCAAATAAGCACATTAGAACACCTGTTACAAATCCAGTTGAAGTTCACATTGGTAACTTCAAAGACATGCATCGGTTTGTGGTATGTGACTCAAGCCCAGTAAATCTCTTGGGAAGAGATTTGCTCTGCAAGATGAACTGCACCATCTATTGTACACCAGATGGAATTGCATTTCAGACCCCTGATGAGGATGTTGAATTTAAAATGATGCTAGCAAAGCAAGGAACAGAAGTGGATGAATTATATTCACTTCTCACAGAAGAAAGTTTGCCTGAAGAGTTAAAAAGTACTGTGGAATCTGATGTGTTGGATTTTTCAGGAAAAGAGATTGGCCTAATGACAAAGATAGACCCAATACATATTACAGTAAAGGATGGTGCTATACATCCAAACACACCACAGTATAAAATGAGTCCAGAGGTAATTGCAGGAGTCACTCCTGTGATTGACCAAATGATTGAACAAGGAATTTTAAAAGAGATAATGAGCAGTCCTTGTAATTCACCTATCATAGTTATCAAAAAGCCCAGTGGGAAATACCGGATAGTACAGGATTTGCGAAAAATTCATAAAATTGTTGTACCTTGTTGTCCAGTAGTACCAAATCCGGCCGTGATTCTTTATAAGATCCCATGTGATGCTGAATGGTACACAGTTATTGATTTTTGCCAAGCCTTTTGCTCAATTCCTTTGCATCCGGAAAGCCAATATTTGTTTGCATTTCGGTTCGGAGACCGTGTTTTGGCATGGTGCCGAGTTCCTCAAGGGGATACAGAAAGGCCCTCAATTTTTAAATCAGATCTTGAAAAAATGTCTGGAGACTCTAGTCATGCCAGGTAATTCGGTTTTGGTTCAATATATTGATGACCTATTAGTGGCATCAAAGACACGAGAGGCATGTGTGACAGACACAATTGCCTTATTGAACCATTTGGCAGAAAAAGGACACAAAGTGTCCCCAGCAAAATTGCAATTTTGTAAACGGGAAGTACAGTACCTTGGACACAAAATAGAAAAGGGAGTCAGAAAAGTAACTCCAGAAAGAATCAGTGTGATCAAACAAATGAGTCCACCCAAAACACAGAAAGTAGTGCAAATGTTTTTGGGAATGGTTGAATACTGTCGTCAGTGGATTTGTGGTTTCTCAATGATTGCGAAACCTCTACAGAGGTTAACATGAAAAGATGTGAAGGATCCGATTGTCTTGGATGATGAAGGTATGGAAGCGTTTGTAAAATTGAGAAGTAGTCTGTGTCATGCACCTGCATTGGGAATGCCAGATTATTCTAAAGAGTTTGCATTGTACTGTTGTGAGAGAGATGGGTGTGCACTCTCAGTCCTAACACAGAAACATGGAATGGCACGACGGCCAGTAGCATATTTGTCGGCTACTTTGGATTTAGTGGCTGCAGCGTTGCCAGGATGCTTAAAAGCAGTAGCCGCTACTTGTATGAGTCTGGAGCAGAGTGAACCAATTGTGATGGGATATCCAGTAAAAGTGTATGTGCCACACTCTGTTGAGATTCTTTTGACCCAAACCAGGACACAGTATTTTACATCTAGTCGGCTGACAAAGTACGAGAGAGTGATTCTGGGTGCTGAAAATGTGACTGTGGTAAGATGCACGACTGTGAATCCAGCAACTTTGTTGCCTAATTCTCGGTGTGAGGAAGTGAGAGAGGAAGCTGATCATGATTGTCTGGATGTGACTGAATATTGCACCAAACCTAGGCCAGACATAGAAGATTGTCCCTTGGAGGAATCAGATTGTGAAATGTTTGTTGATGGATCCTGTTTGAGAAATGAAAAAGGTGAATTATGCACTGCCTATTGCACCATAGAAGGGGTTCTTGAAGCATCCTATTTGAGGGGAGTAAACTCCGCCCAAATAGCTGAGCATGCAAAATTGCCAAAAGCCTAAAAGTAACAATATTTACAGACAGCCAATACAGATTCGGAATTGTTCATGATTTCGGCCAGCTATGGATGCAAAGGGGATTTCTGACCTCTTCCGGTTCCCCCATTAGAAATGGTAAAACTGTAAAAGAACTATTGGATGCTTTACAATTGCCCAAAAGAATTGCAGTAGTCAAATGTGCCGCACATAAGTCAGGAGATGATTATGTGACGAATAGCAATAGATATGCCGACCAAATAGCATGTCACTGTGCACAAAATACAATGGCTTTGAACAGATAAATTGATAGGGGAAATACCGAATGCCATCTTTTGTTTCCAACCACATTTGAAGCATGGGAGAAAGTTAGACAGATGCAGGAAGAAGCAAGTGATGAGGAAAAAGAAAGATGGAACAAAACAGGATGTAGCAAAAGAACAGAAGATGACCTATGGGTCTATCTTTATGGGAGACCAGTGTTACCAGATTCCTTACTTTCCCATATGGCCAGAGTTTACCATGGAATTGCACATGTTGGAAGAGATGCAATGATCAGACTCTTCAAGCAGTCATGGTATAATACGAAGTTCAGGGTCATTGCAGAAAGCCTTTGTCAGAGGTGCGTGATCTGTCAGCAGCAAAATCCAGGCAGAAAGACAGTTATGAGTTGGGGACGACTTGGGAGAGCAGGAGGTCCATTTACCCGGCTTCAGCTTGACTTTATTGAGCTTACCCCGTGCAATGGGCTGAGATACGTATTGGTCATTGTCTGTCTGTTCTCTCACTGGGTGGAAGTCTATCCCACGAGAAGGAACAATAGTCTCACTGTGGCTAAACTACTTTTGAGAGAACTAATCCCTAGATTTGGAATTCCAGTCACTTTGGAGACAGATAGAGGAACACACTTCAATAATGAGATAATTCGGCTAATTTGTGCAGCATTTAACATTGAGCAGAAGCTGCATTGTGCCTATCGACCCGAAGCCTCTGGAGTAGTTGAGCAATTGAATGGCACTATAAAATCGAGATTAGGGAAAGTGTGTGCATCCACATCACTGAAATGGCCTGACGCTTTACCCCTTGTACTGATGAGTCTAAGAAGTATTCCTGACAAAAAGACTGGATTAAGTCCTCATGAAATTCTCATGGGAAGAGCAATGAGACAAGCATATATACCAGCAAACAAACTGATGAGTATATCTGATGATCTAGTGCTTGACTATTGCAGAGGATTGGCTGAACTGGTACATTCTGTGTCTCACCAGGTTGGAGAAGAAGCCACAACGATACATCAAAATCAAGCTCATGATCTGAATCCTGGTGAATGGGTTTTTATCAAGAAGCATGTAAGAAAATCGTGTTTGGAACCCAGGTGGCACAGACCTTATCAAATCATACTGGTGACGACAACGGCAGTGAAGTGTGATGGCTTGCCAAATTGGATTCACGCAAGCCATACCAAACGAACCCTAGATCCACTTGAAAGACCAAAAGAGCAACAACTGGCGAAGGAAAAACAAAGACCAGTGCTTGAAGTGTGTGAAGCTGATGAATCTAGAGTGATAGATTCTGACGAACAACCAGATGGTGAACAGCCGAGCACAAGTCAAGTAGAGTGGGCGCAAGATTCCAGGGTTCGAGAGACTTCCTTTGAGCCAGAAAGAAGCAAGTTTACTGTTGATCCAGAAGAAAGTGAACTCCCAGCAGAACTTGAAACAGATGAGATTGTTCTTGATCCAGAAGGAAGTGGGTTCACGGTTAAAAGAGAAATTATTGCTGATTCGGAAGAACCACAAGAAACTGAAACTCAGGAAGAAGAACAATCAGAAGTAAGAGCAAATTAAAAGATTTGTGAAACAAATGCAGAAAATGACCAAGTGATCAAAGCAAAGAAACCCAGAAAGGATGAAAAGTGGCCGAGCGGAGTGAAGAGACTGAAATACACTCTTCTGAAAAGAAGGTTAAGAAAAAGACCAGAACAAAGCAATGAGGTCTCAAGTCAGACAGAAGAGTCAGGAAAAGAATTAGTATGAAAAACAAGAAGAGTGAGAATACCCAACAGGAAATTCAAAGCACCTGAATGGACCTACGTTATTCTAGAAGAAATTGAAAGTTCAGATCCAAGTGAAGAAAAAGATAAATCTGACACTGAGCAAGTTGATGAAAACAAACTAAGACCTCCTTAAAGAATTGTGACAAAAACTAAGGTGCAACCTTGCTGATTAAAAGAAAAACGAAACAAAGACTCAGAGAAAACTGAAGAAAAAGAATAAAGGAAGGGGGTAAAGACGAAAGCCTTGAAGTGTAGGATTACACTACTATTTTTTTAGGATTTTTTTAATAGCTTAGAATTCATAGGATTAGATAGATTTTTTTTTTTTAAACCAAATGACTGAAGCAGAAGTGACTGAACTTCCAAAATCTAGTCTAAAACGTAAATGTATTAAAGCTTGCTTATGTAGTGTCTTGATGTTAACATTCATATGGTTATTATTAACTGTCCTTGTACTTATTCTAATGGTAACTAATAATGGAAACAATACTAATAATGTAACAAAAGAAAGAATGAATGATGTCACTAATGAGATTCCTAATACTAACTTAGAACCGTTGGATGGAAGTATTCTCCATCATGATAAGTCAATTGGTGATTTCTCGTTAAATGTCTTTACAAAATTAATTACCAAGTATATTAACACAATGAATATAAGTGATTGTTACGTGTGCTTGCAATTACTTTCGTCTGTCTCAGAAGGGATGACTTATCACCACCTTCCGTTAACCTACGGTGTGTCTTGCAGTATACTCACAAGCCTGTTTTACGTGACGGGAAAGCTCGAATACTATTTTTCTAATATAGATTTGGGGGCATATTAGCAAGAAGAGGCGATAATCATCGCTAACCCTGCTTAGCGTGATTTTTTTTATCGCCGGCTATCGCTGGAATATATCGCCACGCTAACGCTGTATTAGCAACGATTAGCGCTATGGCGATGAATATTCCAGCGATAGCGGGAAATGGCTCCAACATCGCTGAAAAACCAGCGATGTTGCATGGAGAAGGAGAACACCTTGCTGATACGACCCTGTGGTCGTATCAGCATAATCCACCCCCATGTTAGGTATGGCTAACACCTGCTAATTGCAGGTGTTAAATAAATGGCGATGACCCCGGTTAGCGCGACTTTTCACCTCGCTAACTGGGGCCATGGCCACCTTGCTAATAGGCGATAGGCCTGTTAGCGAGTGTTTCCCAGGTTTGTTCGTCGGGAACGCCCACTTTGCATGTCATTAGCGATAAATATTGCTGACATGCAAAGCGGTAAAAAAACGGGCGCTAATGCCCGCAAACTGTCGCTAACTGCTGTTAGAGACAGTTTGCTGATAGGGCGAAATAAATATCGCCGCTTTAGCGGCAAAAAGTGCCGCTAAAGCGGCGATAGTGCCCTTGCTAATATGCCCCTTAGTATTTTCTGAAATTCCTATTATTAAAGAACTAAATAAGGTTTTGAGTGCTAAAAATGCGCGATATATGGGGGAATTTTTCCATATCACTAAAACTTTAGACATAGAATATGCTTATAAGAATAATTTAACTTGTAGTTTGCGGGTAAAAGAGAAGATTTTCATAGAAATGGTAGAAGATAGAAGAGAAAGTTTAAAAAAGAAGGCTGCTGAACAGAAGTCATGGGTACCACCATGGGATTTTAGGAAAGGAAGTTATGAGAAAGGCGAAGGGTACGCTGCAATGTCCCTGGACTGGTCACAGAGGGAAAAATTTGTTTGCTTAGAACGAAAATTAACTATAATAATTATTTTATTGGTTCTAGTGACTGTGAGCATACTTTTCAAATCACTGGAGGTTGGGGATTGAAAGGTGGAACTGATCCTGTTTTTCCAGGGATTTATTATGTGTGTGGTAAGAAAGCCTATTATAGGTTGCCTGCACATTGGTATGGAAGTTGTTATTTTGCTATTGTCTTCCCCAAGGTCTATCATATGGACCGAAACAGTCATAAACTGAACGAAGTAAAGCAAGGACTAACACGTAACAAAAGAGCAAGCTTTTCAGAAATAGTAGGAGATATTTTTGGTGCACTGATATCCTCAGTTGGAGTCGTTCTGAATGCCCATAAAATTAGAAAATTGTCTACAGTGGTTGATCGGTTATCTACAGATACCGCGGGTGGGTTCTTGATGATTGACACGGAAATGGTTGCAATCAGGTCAATGGTTTTGCAAAATCGACTTGCCCTTGATATATTATTGGCAAAGGAGGGTGGAGTCTGTGGAATGTTGAAAGTCCAACATTGCTGCACATATATCCCTGATAAAAACAAAGGAATCGAGGGATATATAAAAAATATTACAAAATTACATGAAGATTTGACCCAACTGGAGGTTGATGGTGTTTGGGAGAGAATTGGTAAAAGTTTCTCCACTATAGGTAAATGGTTTTCTACCTTTGGAAGTAGTATATTAGGAAGAATAATAAGACCAATGGTTTCAGTAGCATTAATAATCTTAGTAATAATAACATATAAGTGTTGTAAGAGTAAGAACAAAAGAAAAGAAATGACAAAATCAAAGAATAAACGAAGAGCAAGAAAGAGAAAAAGAGAAGAAGTAGAATTAGAAGAAATGAAAGGGGAGTACTATGGCTTGATGAAAGATTTGGATGAGGGTGCCATAAAAAGAGAGAAGAATACAGAGATATAAATGATTAAGGATGGCACTCGGTATGGTAGGTATTTTATGATGGCTTCTTTAAGCCATCAGAGGGGGAATTGATGGAGCAGGGTTTCCCTAAAATGAAACCTGCTCGGAATTAATACCCTATAATACGTACTAACAGTAAGTAGATGTTGAAAAACTAATGTACACCCAACACGAACATAAGGGAAATTGCTTTGCGCATGTCTGAACTAACACGTAAACAAAATAATATTGCAATAACATTTGTAATTTGAGAAAAACGAGAAGCGTTGGATAAATAGGCCGCAAATGCTTCAGTAATCTGCATGTTGCATTTTGTTTTGAACTAATAAATAATACTAATTTGGCACAAAAGCTTATGCTAGGTAACATTAATGGGGAACAATGCAAGGTGGGTTGGAAACAGTGAAAGTTTCATTATCATATAATTAATAAATGTTCATTTTCGTTTGTTTTAGTGTGCTAGTTGAAGCAGCCATCTTTCTAAACTTGGCTAAAAAAGGGAGGGGGAAAGCACGAGGAGTGAGTTCGCTCTGTCAGAAGCAAGACAGACGCGCAGTGCACCGCAGATGACATGAGGAGGGTGAAGGCCAGAGTGTCGAATGACTGCCAAAACCAGTGCCCAAGCGTGGGACCGGAGAAAGAGACTGCGGATGATGTTAAAGAAATGAATGAAGTTGTTAAATTTTGTATTATATGTAATAAAGTGAGAACAAATTGAGAACCATACCCTGGTAATGAATATGAACAAAAGGCTAGTTGAAAGAAAAGTGAAGTCACAGTGGTGTGACAACGCCACCTCCCAAACCCACCAATCCCTTTCCGAGATTCAGAAATATTTGCAACAATTGTGGGATGGACATGTTAGTTTAAGGGTATAATTTGGGTGCCTTTAGGGGTGTGATTTAAGCTTAGACTGGCAGGAGAGAAAGAGGGGAGATGCGTCGCTGTCCCTCGGTTTGCAGAGAGGCCTAGCTGTTCCTGACCTGTCCCGATCCTGTTTCTTCTTATCCTTTGTTTCCTGATCCTATGTCGGGGAACCCCATCATCCCCTAGATCGAGGGGTTGGTTTTCTTACAGACCAATAGGTTTGTATTTAGACTAGCTGGTTCTCGGAATTTATCTTATGAATGTATTCTTGTCCCGGAATCTTTTGTCTCTCCATCTATCCACTCCGTCAATGATAATTATTATTAGATGAAACTATTGTCTCTTCATCTTTCCCCTCCGTTAGGTATATGATGTTTCGCATATATATTTTTGCTGAAACTTTTGTCTCTTACTCTATCCACTCCTTCATTGCATAAAGTTATTGCTATGTTTGGATGGGTTTGCGTTTTCAATTGTACTGCATGTGTAGAATTTCTCCTCATGTGAGATTCAGTGTTTGTATTGTGTAACCAAATGCAGTTGAGCATAATCTTTAATTTCTTGAGATAAAATTCATTAACTTCACTGAGAGTCTGTGATCATTTTAGATTTATTAAATGGTTGGTAAGTTAGAAGTTAATCATTGCCATCAACTATTCAACTAATTTGTCCATCGACCAAGTAGAGGGAAAGTTGATGATAAAAGTTAGTTGTAATGTCATAATTTAACCCATGAAAGGAAAAGAATTGATCGTACATGTAAATTGACCCCAGCGCATCAGGGATTCTGGGTGAATGTGTATGGGCCATTGTATTATGATGTATTGAGTATTGATCCCTGATAATTATTGGATTAGCGCTGGATCAGTAGGATACTATACAGTTAATCAAGAGTAATGGGTTGAGTTAGGAGAGATTCCAATCTGTGCTATCCTATCGCACAACTATGCATCCCACTACTGATTTTACACCTTTCCAACTTCTTAGGGGATGTGCTCCTGGCTCTAAACTGTTTCTTTGGTGGTTGAAGATGCAACGTGGAATCAGTCATGATTTAGTACCCAATACCGTGCGTAGCCACATGGTCAATGCTAAGTTCAAGTTAGGGGAGCATATGAGATTGACTACAGGTAGGAATAATAAGGAGAACATTTCTGCTTGCCAAATGGTTAAAGTGAAAAGATTGATGGCAAGGGGTCATCCCCCATGTCAGTAACACAAGTATTCAAAAGAGCTGTGAGAGTGGAAGATGGCAAAGTTTGGAAATTAGCTAAGGCATCTATATTCAAAGGTAATTTGGAGAAGGTCAGGATGTGTGATGAGAGAGAAGAAAGTAATGTGTTCTTTGAGGTTGAGTTTCCAGTTAGTTTTGAGTAGGGCAAATAGGAGTGATGTTGATGAGAGAAGGGGAGATCTCAGAACACATACATATTTCTTGTGCATGCTTTGCCTGAGATTGGTTGGAGGTATGCCAATGAAATTCGATAGTTTTGTATTATGGTGCAGCTGATGGTTCTTCAATTAATTTGTTTTTTTAGGGTTCTGCTAGTTTCTCTAGTTCCTGCGTTGTTGTGTTGTTTTAATCATTATTTTTTGTTATAGGAAGGAAGATATGTGGTAATTGGACTTGGTGATGTCTGTGTTTGTGTGCAAGTATAGAATGCTCATGGCGGTGCTGGAATGTGAGGCTGGAATCTTATGGGTGTCACAGAGGAGTAGGAGTTTTGAAAAAGGAGGTTGAGAAGGGGCTGGAAAGAATTTGATGTTGTTGTTGCTCTACATCTTAAATAAAGAAGATCCTGTTTTCACTTACCTGCATCTGGAGTGTCTTTTCATCAGTTTTATTTTAATTACAGCAGATTTTTTTATGTCTGTTTTATTCACTAATTGTTCGCGTTTAGAGCATGTTTTATGTAGGAACCGGCCTGGCATTATCTTCTTTGTTACTTAAATATATTGAGAAAAATATGTTGCACATCATACTAAGGCGATGTGTTTAACCAAAACTTTTCAACTAATTTCTTTCAACTTGAGATAGGACAGTGCTACCATGATTGTCAGTTTGTTGGGGACTGCTGTTAATCATCCCTTCTGGAGAGACATAATCCGAATTTCAGTCTGTTGCATCGCATTGAGAGGACACTGTGTATGCACTAAAATGTGCAATGTGACAATATAAGCAGTTTTGTTGGTCAAAATGGAGTCCACGCCAGCGAGCATTGCTCTGTGGCCATCCCTAGCCGTGTTCAGCAATTATTTAGATCTAAAGGAGATTTTTCTATACAGATTTTATAGAATTCACATGTAGGGCATTTGTGGCCATACATATATATGCATTAGGAGCAATGGGGCACATTTACTAACATGTCACGGCACACAGGGCAGCAAGCACAGTTGCTGTACTGTGTTGCATGTAAGCAAGCGCAGAAATGCCTCATATTTACAAAGGTATGAACATTTTTGCTCTCTCTCAAAGCTAACAGCGGTTGACCACAGGTTCTGCACCTCAATACCGTCAAATTCAATTTAATGTCCTGTGCATCCTCTTCTGGGACTTGCCGCCGTTTAGTGCCACTGGAGGCCAGAAAACAGGATATACTTCAAAATGGAAGGTGCACCAGAAATAAATTCAATATGGCAAATTTCAGCCAATCATCTTCTTTTATTTTTCAAAATTGTTGCACATGAATTAAAATCAGCCAACGCGTTTCATTCCTGTCACACTAGGAACTTCATCAGGGCTGAAACAATCACATAAAAGACAGTATAAATCACCACACATAACGACATATAAAAATGACATTACATACTTACATATATACATACAAAACACTTTTCAATCTCTATGAATCACATAGAGATCATACCCTAGGAGTACAGGTATAAGGCACATGATATACTTCATCAAAATCACACTAAACGTAGTTTGTCACTAGACAGCCCACAAAGAACACACATAAAAACAATTATTGATGATATACAAATCCCAACATTTTAAAAAATTGTTTGAAAAAATATTTACTATCATGCCCATCTATGTACACGAATAGTCAGCTTCATACAAATGTGTACGTCTTTATATCACATAACAAATAATTGTTCGTTAGAGGCTTAAATTATGAGATGTCCACATAATAAACCTAAACACAAGGGAGAGAAACATACAAATGTCTACATCTACACAGTCCATCTCACAAGACTATACAATGGAGACTTAATTACACAATGCTTAATAGCACCCGTTACGGAGGAAAGAAATGTACGGGTAGATTAATTGAGTTAGTTATACACATTAAAAGGGTAGTTAAACCATTAATTTATTAAAGAAGGCACTCCATATCCATTTTTGCTCTCTCTGTGCATTTGGTGCACTGTGTGCTGCATAGCTCCAATGCAGGCACTCTTGCAGCATAGTGAAAGGATACCTTCCTGCACAAAATCAATCCTTAGAGGCATTTTCCACTTTCTATGAGGAAATAAGGAGAAATAAACAGTATTCTTCTCATTGCGCCTCAAGTCGTAGCATTAGTAAATCTGAGAATGCACCAAAATCCATGGGTAGATGCATTGCAAAGCCTATGCTCCACCCATGGAAAGCCTCCAAATTTGAAATGTAACTTAAAGCATAAATCAGGCCTTTCGTGGCTTTGTAAATTCCAAATAAGTCTTTGTTTTGCCCTGCGTCGCTTTGCATGATGCAGTGGCGACGCAAAGGATTTGTAAATCTAGGCCCTTGTATTTTCTACTAGTTTTTAAGGAACACCCTAACCAGTGCAAACCTGTTGCCTTATTTTTCAAGTGAGACCGTGACAAGGGGACAATATAGCACTAATCTTATTTCCGAGCTTCAGTTACTGCACACATTTCTATTTCGTCTTCAACATTCTATCACTTTGGGACAATCGTGGAGCATCAACCATTGGGGCTCACATGTCAACCTAACCCTTTTAGCAGTCAGCCAGTAAATCACGTTTTATAGAAGCAGATTACTAATGGATTTTGGAAATATGGCCACATTTTTAATCTTTTACCTATGTTGGTGTGTCGGTGTTACTTTTTGTTCGAAATGGAAAATTGTTTTCTCTAAACTAAATTTGGAAACTATAGTAAACATGTCACATTAACTTATGTTCTCTTTGATTTAGATATCAGACATTGAGAGCAGGATTTCAGCCCTTACCCATGCAGGTTTAAATGTTGCTCCATGTGTCCGACTCACCAGGAAACGGGAACAGCTGCAAAATAATCAGGTATACTAGATATGCGTGAATACACGTTACAAATGATATTTATTTGCTGTATTAAATATTTGAGAGTTGTTTATGCAATTCCTTTCCAGGTACATACCATCGATACCTCTAGGCAACAGAGAAGGAAGCTACCTGCACCACCAATGCCAGGTATGTAAAACTAAGGTTTGCCATATTTTCTCCTATTTTGTGGGAATACTTCTATCAGCCCAGTGAAAAATGGAGGCATTGGTGTGTTTATATTCTTAATTGTGATTATTGCTGATCTGCTTCCTTATCAATGAAATGTATACATGTACATTATTATTTTACATGTTCCCTGTGCCATCATGCTATCATCTGCAATAGGAGTGTGTATATATATATATATATATATATATATATATATAATAACAAGAGCCCCCTCGTGTTTCTTTCCAAAATAAATGCTTTAGGTGTTAAAGCTTTAAATTTATAAAGATGGCTTAGAAGGCTTCCGGTGTGCCACGCTTGTGTCATAAGTATAGAATGTTAGCACTCCAGTTGTTCATTACACCACTGTGTAAAGCTGCAGTGGAACACTGGAGTTATCTGACAAACTGTTGCTGATGTTGTAAGTACATGTTTCAGTCACACATGCCAACATTTTACGAGGAAAGTGGGAGATTTAAAAAAAAATAATCGGGAGAATGTAATTCCTCCTTTGACTTCTATTGAGGCAGAGGCAATTTCAGGCAGGAGCCATCCCAAATAAAGCCGTTTTTGGCTTAAAAAATCGGGTGTCTCCTGACTGAATCGGGTCTATTGGCATGTATGGTTTCAGTCTGCATGTCAGATTGTTTTACTGACATGGATGAGGAATATATTTAAGAACTCTTAGAAAAGGTGTCCTCATTTTAGCTTTGTAAAATACTAACCATAATTTGTATGACAAAAAAAAATTCCCTCATTTATTTCATTTTTAAAGGAAATGCTTTGTTTTACAGCTCTGATGTCATCAAGGTCTCTTCAGATGTACCAAACATTTGTCCATCATCAAAATAACTTTATTTCGCCTACCAAAATGGTGGCATAAAAAGTATACTAAAAACAGTTACATTATAGCACAGTCATATAATTACAATTTTACATAACAAACCCAGTAATATAAAAACCAATTGATCTCATAATCTTATGCATAAGTCCATCCTTGAGTAAATATATCAAATAACAGATTAAAAAGTCAATCTTCTCTTCTTCAATGCCGACAGGAAAAAGGACGCCAGTGAAAAACATGTAAAAGGGTCAGACAATAGCTGTAAGTAAAAAAGGGCCACACGACACTGTCTAAAATTCATTTTGCGTATAAGAGGGATAATAAACCTTTTTCTTTGTTCCTGATAAAATTTACAAAAAAATAAAAAGTGAAGATTATTCTGAATAGATAAATCATCACATGTACAAAGAGGCAATTCAGAAAGTGCATACATTTTTGATGGAAAACCTAACATCAAAGGGATATAATTTAACCGAAATCTCACTAATATGAATCTATGTTGCTGGTTAGTGACAAAAGACAGATAAGTTGTATTAGAATCCAGTGACGTAATACTTGGAACAGCAGAAAATGTTCTAACAGTTGTCAGCCTAAAATTAGCGTTCTGCCTCCTTACTTGTAATCTAGACAGTAATTGGTATTTTAACTCTTTCTTTGAAACAGAGCAACATGACACAGGGTTAGTATACAATTCATGTAACCCAACTGCCTTAAGTATGGATTCTACATAGCATATCCATCTAATCCTACTAGCCCCATCTAACTTCTGGACATCATTTATTATATCTCTAGTCAGCGCAAGAGTGTCCTTACGCCAAATCGAATGCCACAATAAGACGGGTGAAATAGAGATTTTGTCACAGATATAAGGGACATCTAATTCAGTGTGACAAATAAAATTAGAACAGGATTTGGGTAAGGAAACTAATTTCTTCAAAAAAGTATCCTCAATCATTTGTAGTTTCGAGCAATCTACAACACCCCACACTGCTGCTCCATATGTTGCAACAGATACACTTTTAGCCTGATAGACTTTCTTTATGGTTTCAATCGGTTTCGATCCAATCTTTTTTACAAATTTACTAGGGGCCCCAATAGTCTTCTCCATCTGCAGACACCTATTTTCAATCATACACTTCCAATTACATTGTCCATTAAATACAATCCCCAAATAATTAAAAGAATCTACCACTTCCATTTTACCCCCTTCAATATGAATATTGGGCTGTTTCCTCTGTTTAGCACCTGCCACTAACACAAAAGATTTGGAAAAATTAATTCTCATATCCAGATCGTTCATAAATTTAATATACTCCCTTACTATCCGACGCAGTGCATTACCAGTGCGAGCTAAGATCACTGCGTCATCCGCATAAAGGAGTAGTGGTACCTGCATAGACTTAATGTAAGGGACATCTGGAGTAATACCAATTAGGGCAGATTCAACAGCATTGGTATACAATGAAAATAAAAAGGGGGCAAGGACGCACCCCTGGCGTACACCTCTTGCAATTTTAAAATGTCTCGTACACTCACCATTTTTCCCAAAACGAACAGAAGCTGAGGCCCCACTATACAAATCCTGGATAATACGTATGATCTGGGTCTCAACTCCCATTGCCTCCATGATCTGCCACAGCCTATGCTGTGCCACGCAGTCAAAGGCTGCTGACAGATCCATGAAGGCAAGATACAAGTGGCCATTTTTCGCAGCCGTATATTTTGCTATTATCAGGTTCAAGTTCAGGCACTGATCCACCGTTCCTTTCCCTTTCCTAAAACCATATTGGGTAGGGATAATAATATTCTTCTCCATTGCCCAAACCTCGAGTCTATTTAAAAGGAGCCGTCCCATTAATTTTGCTGTGGAATCTATCAAAGATATCGGCCTGTAATTGATTGGCAATGTCCTATCTCCCTTTTTATAAATTGGGACAATTACAGTCGTTTTCCACGACTGGGGTGCTCCAGTTTGAGAAATATTGTTAAAAACATTAGTTAGAAGCGGAGCCCAAAGGTCTTGATTATCTAAAAAAGGTCGATCGGAACACCATCCGGCCCTGGTGCCTTCCCTCGTTTACATTGGCTGAGAGCGTGTTTAGTTTCGTCTACTGTAAACCAAACATCTATTCCTACGTTATCAAAGCTAGGAGGCGGAGGCTGAATAAATACCTCCTCCAAGACCCCAAACAGAGCTTCAAAATGTGTGACCCAATCCTCCTCAAGAACATGACTATCTAAAGATATAGTTAATTCGTCTTTTAAAAAGGGTGCATTTATTATGGACCAAAATGCCTGTGAACTTTTTATTAGGACAGCTTCATATAGGCTGTCCCACCATTCTTCTTTTAGAGCGTTTTGCCTTACCCTTCTGGCTTCCTTATAGACCTGCCGTAGAGATGTAATCAGATGCTGGTTACGTGGTTTTACTTTAAGGGCCACATGTAGATTTCCAAGTGCAGTTCGGCAATCTTCATCAAACCAAGTACAAGTCTTAGGGGATCTATTACGTATGGAGCGCATAAGATTAAACTTAACTTCCCTCAGTATCAGTTCAAAAGCATTGACCATTCCATCAGTGATTGAGGGATCTAGGCATAGCCTTATCTCTAAGGCACACTTCCTACCTATTTTAACCAAAAATTTCTCTGGGTCAACTTTCTCCCATTTCAGGACGATCCCATTTACCCTTCCAATCACTGGTACTATGGGGAGGTTTAAACGACATTCCCCTTTTTTTAAGGAAGAGATAAAAAAGGTGATCGCCGCATGGTCACTAAAAGCATAAAGTTTAATCTGTAGTGGGGAAAAGTATTTCCTTATTGAATTAGAGACCAGAATATAGTCAAGTGTAGAAGAGAAGGTACGACTAAAAAAGGTACAGTCTAAGTGCCCAGTTGAGGTATCAATAGTATTTAAAAACACAAGGTTCCTAGTGATGAGTAGTCTATTTAGCCCAGAACCATAATCAGTATGGTCAAAATGTAAAACACAATCCCCATCATCATCTAGTATCCCACATGCCGGAGTATCTACTTTATCACAATGGGTGAGCATTATAGTCTCCAAGCCAAATTATATCACAGGGTTTGCTAAGTGTTTTCTCTAAATTAGCAATATCCCTTTCTAGTGGTGCCAATATCGCAACTTGGTTATTACCAAAATTATTATTGTAGAAATTTACAAGTAGCCAATATTTATCAACACCCTGCTCCAAAACTATAATGTGATAGAATGATGATGTATTTAAAAATCGCTTTACTTTTAATGGGAAGCTATTAGAAAGTAAGGTTAACAAACCTCCCTTAGCGCGGCCCGATACCGACGGTTTTGCTGGTGTATGATATGAACAGTACCCATTAAGATGTATTGAATTAATTTCCCAGGTTTCCTGTAGACACACTATATCCTTAGATGTTATAAGGGAAAGCCACTCATTATTTGCTTTCTTTTGGTTAAACCCAGCAATGTTCCACGACATCACTGCTACGGAAGACGTAGAACAATCTATATAAGGCGTAGTCTGTGGCACAGTCAAACCAGATACCTTCGTTTTTGGATGTATATGGGCGTCCACAGTTAAAACAGAAACTACAGGTGATATAAATTCCAAGACTAAATCAGCTGACTCTATATGTGATAAGGTCTGCCCTGTCAGTCAATCACAGTCTTGCATACCGTCCAATGTAGAAAAACGGTTACTAAGAGAAAGCGGTAAAACTGTTGAGGTAGCACATAAGTTAGGAACAGAATACCCAAGTCTATTACTCACATTTCTTCTATTTGACGAAACCTCTAGAAAGTTGTGCGGTTTATAAAAAAAAACAAGTGGAAGTGCACAGATTTCTGAATGGGGTGAAGGAAAACTTGGCAGAACAGATAGTAACTGCCCCACCACATTATGGTTGTCAAAATTAATAATAATACAATCCCCTTTAAAAGTTTTGGGGGCCTTACCTATCCAGTTAACTCTCCTGGCCATAATCACATGTCCATATATGTTATAGTTATCACCCGCACAATTAGTAAGCCAATACTGGGCTTTATGGATCAGCTGTTCAGTAGATTCTATTTGCTTTAATTTTAATGCCGGTACATTAGCCAAAACAATCACATATGGGCAAGCTGCTGGCGGAAGATCTATCCTGTCTCTAGCATTCAGGCCCTCAGCAGAATGATGAACAGCCCCCTCCCACAGGTAATTGAAGTTCCCTTTTCTGAATTCACTGTATTTAGCAAGGGGGTAGGCAGGAAAGTATCCACTAATGGCCGGGATGCGTTACGTGTACTTCTAAAATGAGATAGGGGATTGTATATATTTGCATGACTATTTTGCAAAGAATAGAACCGGTCATTCGAATCACTCAAATTCGCTTGGGAATCGCCATGTATCAAAGTGACACTCTCTTTGGGTGCCACCAATTGGGCTTGCGCCCCTACCAAAATCTGAGGGGCATCACTGCCCAAATTATCCACCAGCACATGAGGAACCGCACCTGAGGTCAATCTTACTTCCTCATTTAGCTGATTACCCCTTACGGGATTTTGTTTTGATAAAAACATTGCCTCCAAGGAGTTTAGCTTTTCCTCAATTAAAGATAATTTACACGTTAGAGGAGTTAAAAGTGTAGAAACCATTAATTCAATTTTATTTAAAAAGGCAAAATCATGGGCAGAGTCATTTACCACTGGGATTTGCTGATTAAGTTGCATATTAAGAGCCTTAGCCATGACCTTAGACCTTGTAATTCGCATCGTTTTGGGGGAGATAAACAAGAACCCCCACATGTTTCTCCAAACGGGTCCTTTTCATCGTTCGTTGCTTTAATGGCCCTCCTCCTCTTTTCTTTACAATGGAGGGTACAAAATTACTATTCTGTGGGAATATTGGTATAGTCTGCCCCTGAGACACAGACTGGCAACCTGTCGTATCATCAGTTAACGTGGGCTGACCCATAGATATAGGAATGCCCAACCCGCCATCAGACTGCACCAGTTCTGTCACTGATACTAGGGCATCCAAAGAGTCTTGGGAATCTGCGATAGTTGTTCTTCCTAGCGAACAGCGTTTATGTGCAATATGTGAGTCCAAAGAGAGCCTCCTCTCAGTTAGTTCAATTTCGTGGACAAGGACCGATTCAGCCCTCGTTAGAAAGGCGTCCAGAGTCCCAATTGGCCCACCCAGATGTTTTTCTTTACTTCCCTTCCTTTTACTCATAATTCGCTTCTAATAACTGAATATCACACCCAGTCAATGAAATTAAGAATTAAAAACCAAATTCCCAATATAGAGTTTGTTAAACTGTAAACAAGTGTACAATAACAGCAATACCTTTCAGTCTCAAACGATCAAACGGTCCAGAGCACAAATATCAGAGAGTTTGCCCAGCCCAGCCTCCTCCGGGCTCCGACGGGCGTGGACGGGCCAGCCCTTGGCCCGGGCATCGCCCGCGCGCGTCCCGCGCTGCGGGACAGCGCGCTCCTTTTCAGCGCGTCCGCGCGCTGGGGATGCTGGTCAGTGGAGTCCCCTCCTGGGGAGAAGAGCGGAAGATGCCTGGAGTCGCTCGCAGTCCCCCCTGTCAAGGCGCTACGATCTGCAGTGCGCCGCGGGACAGCGCGCTCCTTTTCAGCGCATCCGCGCGCTGGGGATGCTGGTCAGTGGAGTCCCCTCCTGGGGAGAAGAGCGGAAGATGCCTGGAGTCGCTCGCAGTCCCCCTGTCAAGGCGCTACGATCTGCAGTGCGCCGCGGGACAGCGCGCTCCTTTTCAGCGCGTCCGCGCGCTGGGGATGCTGGTCAGTGGAGTCCCCTCCTGGGGAGAAGAGCGGAAGATGCCTGGAGTCGCTCGCAGTCCCCCTGTCAAGGCGCTACGATCTGCAGTGCACCGCGGGACAGCGCGCTCCTTTTCAGCGCGTCCGCGCGCTGGGGATGCTGGTCAGTGGAGTCCCCTCCTGGGGAGAAGAGCGGAAGATGCCTGGAGTCGCTCGCAGTCCCCCTGTCAAGGCGCTACGATCTGCAGTGCGCCGCGGGACAGCGCGCTCCTTTTCAGCGCGTCCGCGCGCTGGGGATGCTGGTCAGTGGAGTCCCCTCCTGGGGAGAAGAGCGGAAGATGCCTGGAGTCGCTCGCAGTCCCCCCTGTCAAGGCGCTACGATCTGCAGTGCGCCGCGGGACAGCGCGCTCCTTTTCAGCGCGTCCGCGCGCTGGGGATGCTGGTCAGTGGAGTCCCCTCCTGGGGAGAAGAGCGGAAGATGCCTGGAGTCGCTCGCAGTCCCCCTGTCAAGGTGCTACGATCTGCAGTGCGCCGCGGGACAGCGCGCTCCTTTTCAGCGCGTCCGCGCGCTGGGGATGCTGGTCAGTGGAGTCCCCTCCTGGGGAGAAGAGCGGAAGATGCCTGGAGTCGCTCGCAGTCCCCCCTGTCAAGGCGCTACGATCTGCAGTGTGCCGCGGGACAGCGCGCTCATTTTCAGCGCGTCCGCGCGCTGGGGATGCTGGTCAGTGGAGTCCCCTCCTGGGGAGAAGAGCAGAAGATGCCTGGAGTCACTCGCAGTCCCCCCTGTCAAGGCGCTACGATCTGTCATAAATCCAGAATATTACCACTCTAGATGTTCATTAGAACATTCTGGAAAGCTGCAGTAGAATACTAGGAAATTAACTAACAGGCTACTGCTGCTGTTGGAAGTACATGCTTTTTTTTTTAAACAAATTTTATTGGCATACATTCAATTGCTGAAATATTTATCATGTTACATCATTATTTTGGGAATGCATACCTGTATACCTGTATTGTCAAATCTTATGCTGGATACAAACATTACTTTACAACTAAATAGCTCCAATGCAATCGTATGAGTCAGTTGTATATGTAATAGATAGATATAAATCGTAATTACACTCATTCTCCCTTCAAGGCATATGTCTTTTCTGTGCTTCATAAGACCTAATTTCAGAGTCTATAGTATCTGTCGTCATTGCCAGCCACGGCAGGACCAGCCCGCGGTAATCTGCCCATCTTTGCCAGATTTTAGGATGTTTCTGTGGGCATCCACAGGCCTGGAAGACGGGAATCTCTAAACCCACACAAAAATCTATTCCATTTTTCCTAGCCCTAATAGTAGGGGGCGTATCTAGTTTCCATGTTCTGGCGATATCAAGTTAGGCGATGGTAAGGCCTAGCCAAAGGAGATGATGCTTATATCTATTTTCGCCTATTGTATCTTATGTGTAGCAGTGTCAATCTAGGGGATCTAGGTAGTTCCCATCCGAGAACTTCAGATAGGCATGCCAGCACACCGGTCCAGAACCTATCCAAAGCCGTACATGCCCAAACTGTATGTATGAAAGACCCTTCAACCTTTTGACAACGTAGGCATATAGGAGATTCAATTAGGCCTGCTCTCCATAATCTATAGCGTGTATAGTAAGCCCTATGCAGGTACTTAAACTGAATAAGTCGTAGTCAGGAGGATATGGCAGCCCCTCGGGGAGACTCCAGAGCCTCAGTCCAATCATCGGTGTCTAAAGGGCTGATATCTATTTGACAGGCATCTTTGAGTTTCTCAAGAGTAGTGGCACTATGGGTGATGAGAGATTGATATGTTTTGGATATCTTATGCTCTCCCAGATCCCCCATGAGGAGTTTACACACTAATGGGTTAAATTCTGGAAATGATTTGACTTTATCAATGTGGGGTGTAATAGCGTGGCGAAGCTGCAAATATTTGTAAAACTGGGAGTTATGTAGGGAGAATTCATCCTTAAGGGCCTGGAGTGATTGGAGGACAGTACCCTGAATGACACTGCCAATGGTTGAAATGCCTATGTGATCCCATTCGCGAAACCGCTGGGGCCCAGTCAGGTGAGATAGTAATTGGTTATGCCAGAGTGGTGTTTCACGGGTAATGCGACCCCACCACCCCATTCGTCGAAAGGATTGACGCCAGGAAAGAAGAACTATTCTGGTGGCAGGTAATAAAGAGCGGTGATTTGAGTTACTACATAGATGGGGTGTAAGAGTTGGGCCATTTAATATCCACCGCTCTGTTGCATATGCTGGGTCATCGCTAGGTCCATGTCGCCAGTCATTAATGACTTGAAGATGTGAGGCTGTGTAATAGGCCAGCATATCTGCGATACCACCACAATACATGGATTGGAAACATGTACGGAGCGCAACCCGGGACGCACCACCCCCCGCCCCCCCCCCCTTAGGAACTGCTCCAACATGGCGTTAATGAGTTTAAACCAGGAAGACTGAATCGGATACGGGTGGTTCCGTAGATGATAGAGCAGCTGTGGCAGGGAGACCATTTTGAAAATAGCAGATCTCCCATATAAAGATAGGGGTAGCCCCGTCCAGAGCTTGATGCTGGATCGCAGTTTTTCGGTAGCAGCGCCGAAGGTCTTGTTCCATGAGAGCTGAGGAGACTCAGACAGGAACACACCCAGGCATAGTAGTCCATCCTTTGCCATCTGAAGACTTTCAGCCCATTTATTATGCCCCAGGGTACCCCGTACCGGCCATATGGTGGACGTTCAGGGGTTCAGATACAAGCCTGACGTCTCACCGAAGATCCACATAATCTGCAATACTCTGGGGCAGTTTTTTGGGGGGGATCTGTAAGGAAGAAAAGTATGTCATCTGCATATAATGCTATGCGATCAGATATGTCCATTGTCCATTCAAATCCCCAAATTAGAGTGTCTTTCCGGACCCATATGGCCAGTGGCTCAATGGCCAGCACAAAAAGGAGAGGGGATAGAGGGCATCTCTGCTGCGTTCCCCGTCCCACTGGAAAGGGGGCTGAAATGCAATTGGCGACACTATTGTAGCGATCAGGTCGGTGTATAGGAGTTTGATATATTTTATAAACTGTGGGCCGAAATTGTAGCTTGGTAGGAGTGTAATTAGGTATATCCAACTAATGGAGTCAAAGGCTTTGTCCATATCTGCTAGTAGTAATGCTGATGGTCTATTTAACTGATCTACAGCTGCGATCACTTTTTTTTTTTTTGTAAACAGATTTTATTCAAGTATTAGCAATTGTAGAAAAAACATTACATTAAGGCTTGAGTGAATATATCAGGGAGCAGTCCCTGAGTCCAGGTAATCGCAATCAAATACTGTCCAGTATCAGCTGTAAGTGATCAACAAATGTGGTCCATAAATCGGTTGATCCTAACATGCACTATACAGTGGAGTGGGTTCACAGAGGACGTTCATTGCGTCCTGTCAGTAGGAGCACTCCTAACTTCACAGCTCGGCCCAGTGTCATTGCGCAACATCCCCAGGAACCAATTAGAAATCAAGGAATAACCCCCGCCCCCCTCCCTCTCCAATAAAACTCCCCCCACCCTCGCAGGCATGTCGCTCTCTCCTCCTCAGCTCAGCTGAAGTGTGACCAGACACTGAAGACATTAAAGATTATACAACTACAGAAGTGATCCAGTAAGGGGAAGCCACCACGCCCTAACCTCCTTCGAGCTCTCAGGTCCTGCGTCAATATGAGGCCACTTACCCATTCACCCCAACAACTGCACTCACTCAGGGGGGGCGTAGCAACTTCCAGCGGGCGCTTAAGCAATTCTACGAGCGCCACCCATGCTCTCGCCGCCTCTAGCATTTTGTCATTGTCCCGTCTCTGGGCCATTTGTAACCTCAGGATCCCATCATAATCTGCCCATTTGATGAACTCCCTCCGCCACCTTGAGGCACTAGGGGCGCCCGTCCCCTTCCAATTGCTGGTAATTTCCCGCTTTGCCAACACCAGACCCAGGTCAATGAATTTACTAGTGACTTTATTTCGGGCAGTAGGGGGGAACCAATGCAACAGGCAATATCACGGTGTCTGCATAACGTCCCTGTCCGTTATGTCCTTCAGGGCAGTCGTTACCTCCCGCCATTACCCTCCCAGCAGCGGGCAATCCCATAACATGTGTAAAAATTCGGCATTGTCGAGGTTACACTGCGGACATGCCGACCGAGTTCCAAAATACTCGTTTATCTTGTGCGGTGTGAGGTATGCCCTATGGAGAACGAAAAAGTGGATGCGCGCATTTCTGGAGCTTTTCCATGCCCTCTCCACTATTGCATCCCAAGGCTTCGCCTCAAGAGGCACCCCAAGGTCTGTCTCCCACATAAGCCGCAGGCTCTCCAAAGGTCGTCTCGTCTCTTGGGTAAGTCGTCTGTAGAGGCAGGTGACTGCCCTAAAACGTCCCAGCCGCTGACACTACATACTGACACGGTAAGGACACCGGCGGCTCCACCAATCCCGCCCTCCAGTGCTTGCGGATTGCTGCCGTCAGGGCTGCATGCAAAAGAAAGTCCCGTCTAGGAAGGTCATAACGCTCTATCAAGTCATTAAAGGGTAGCAGGGTGTCAGCCTCGAACAGGCCCCCAATCGTGGTAATCCCCACCTCCTCCCAGGCCTTCAACCCCTGCCATTCCCCCCCATGAGGAAGAGCCTCACAAACCCGCAGAGGAATCTCAGGTGCGTAAGGGGATCCCCGCTTGGTTCTCCTGTTAACCCGGTTCCAACACTGGCGCACCGCCCATAAGTCCCCCGGAGTTTCTCTTTCACTCATAGGAAGCCGCAGTAACACCCGAGAAAGCTGCCGCAGATCCTTGTCCGTGCCTCCTCGGGCCTCCCCGGCTCGAAGCCTACCAGCCATCCACTTCGTGAACCACTGCAATTGCGCTGCATGGTAGTAGGCCTCAAAATCAGGCACCGCAAAGCCCCCTTCTCGTCTAGGTCGCATCATGGTGGTAAGCGCCACTCTGCGTCTCCCAGAACCCCATAGAAACCCCGTGATCATGGTATTGAGTTGCGTGAAAAATTTCCCCGGAATCCAGAGCGGTAAGGAGCCGAAGTAATAAAGCAAGCGCGGCAACGTGACCATCTTTAGGAGAGGCACCCGTCCGGCCACCGAGAGCGCCATGGACCCCCAAAACTCAAAGTTGCTCTTGGTGGTTCGAATCGCCCGCGCAACATTGCCCTCCAACAGGTCGGCAGTCGCATGGTAGACGCGGACCCCCAAATAAGTCAGGCACCTACTCTCCCACGTAACATCCCGGACATCCGGCGGGCGGTCTCTACCACTCAAGACAGGAAACAGGCATGTCTTGTTCCAGTTAACCCGTAGCCCTGCCTCCCGTTCCAGCCGGGAGAGCAGGTTCCTAGCGCCCCGCAAGTCAGCCTCCGCATCAGCAAGAAACATCAGGAGATCATCAGCACATAATGCTATAAATTGGGGTTGGCCCCCCTGATCCAAGCCCCGATAATATCGCCCCGAGCGCGCATGCACAGCCAGTGGTTCCATCGCCAGCGCGAACAGGAGAGGAGACAGCGGGCATCCCTGCCTCGTTCCCCTAGCCACACTACAGGCCGCCGATATCACGCCCCCCGTGCGCACCCTGGCAGTAGAGTTCTTGTATAAGATTGCCGTCCAGGCCACAAACCCCTCCCCCAGTCCGAAGGCTCTTAAGACTCTGAAAAGATAGGACCATTCTAGGCTGTCGAAGGCCTTCTCTATATCTATTGACAGAACACACGTCTCGCCATCAGCGGGAGTGGAATCACCCAGTAGCCTGATCAGGCGTCGTATATTCATGGCCGTATTCCGAGTGGGAATAAAACCGGCCTGATCAATGTGCACAAGCGCCGTCATGTGTACCATCAGGCGGCTGGCTAGGATGCGGCTCAATATTTTGTAGTCGAGGTTGAGCATGGCAAGGGGGCGATACGCCGTGCGGTCCCAGGCATGCTTATCCGGCTTTAAGAGCGGCACTATCACTGCTTCCCGTGTAGATACAGGCAAACACCCCACCCTCCGTGAGCTATTATACAGGGTCAGTAACCGAGGAGCCAGAACATCCACATAGGTGGCATAGAACTCAACCGGGAGCCCATCAGTTCCCGGGGTTTTGATTCTGGCCATGTGCTTAATGGCCTCCCTGATCTCACCGAGTTCTACATCTCGGCCTAGAGCTGTCGCCGCTCCTGCATCAATCTGTGGGAGTTCAATGCCCTCCAAAAATCCCCCATCTGCCAGATCCAGTGCGTCTAACTGGCTCTGGAATAGTGTATCATAATAGGCCAGGAACTGCGTATTAATATCCTGCTGCCCGTAATAGGTCATGCCATCCCTCCCTCGCAATTCCAGGATCGGTGTCCCCCTGCGCACTGGATTAGCTAGCCAGGCCAATAAGGCCCCAGATTTATCATGCTCCGCGTGTGCCCTAATCTCATATGCCTTACGATCAAAGCATCTCAGCCTTTCCACCTGCGTCGCAAGCTCTTCCCTAGCCTCCAGTAGCTCGTCTTGTTTGTCCGCCCTCCCCGGTCTATCCTTTTCCACTTCTCGGAGCCGCTCATCTGCTTTCTGTACATCAGTTAAAAGCACTTTTCGAACGCCCACCACCTCACTAATGCAACGGCCCCTTATAACAACTTTGAAGGCATCCCATTCAACGTGGGGGCTGGTGGCCGTACCGGTATTAGTCAGGAAATATTCTTCTATGGCAGTGCCTATGGACGCCTTAAAGACCGGGTCCTCCAGGGACTCCGGTCTGAGACGCCAACTGGGAATTGTGGGTCTAGTCCTCATCCAGTTCAGGGCTATCAGCAGCGGGTTATGATCAGAGATCGTCCTGGATAGGTATTCACTAGAGGTAATCCCCCCATGGACGTCCGGGGAACAAAGGATAGCGTCCAGTCTTACATGTAGCTCGTGAAGAGCTGAGAAATAAGAATAGTCTCTTTGCGTCGGGTGATGGGTCCTCCAGGTGTCTGTCAGTCCCCATTGTCGCTGCCAATTCCTGCGGGCCTCTGCAACCCTATGTGTGGGAGCATCAGGAAGCGGTGGGTGTGACCTGTCAAGGAGGACGTCCGTGATACTATTGAAGTCCCCCCCTAAGAGGACCGGTCCAGTCAGGGCCTGCGCCAACGTCCGCGAAAGCTGAGCCAGGAATGCAGGTTGATCCACATTGGGGGCATAAATACTCCCTATAGTGATGTCACGGCCATCCAAGCGCCCCAACACCACCACAAATCTGCCCTCCGGGTGTATGATTTGCCTAACACACTGAAAGGGGAATCCCGCCCGCACCCAGATTAGGTCCCCTGAGCAAAGGCAGAGTACGTGGTGTGGAATACCTGTCCTCTCCAACGGCGCTGCAACTCCACCCCCTCCTGACGTGTAAGGTGGGTCTCCTGCAGTAAAGCAATTTGTACCCCCGTCTAGTGAGATAGGCATGGATTTTGTGACGGCGGGCCATGGTGTTCATCCCCCTAACATTCCAGGTCATACATTTAAGTCCTACGGTGGAACCCATAAAGTAATCTCTAGGCCTCCCTGATGTTGTGTTCCCTCAGCGACATGCCTGCCCCAAAACTCAGTCCCCCCCTTCCAAATAACAACCCAACTCCCATTCCCCAGGACAGGCGCACGAAAACAGGTCCCCATCCAAATAAAAGCAATCAAACAATGAAACATTTGGGTGGCAGAGCGTGCTTCGCTACCCGTGGACCCAGAACCCCCCCATCCCCCCCATGTAGGAAACGGTCAGTAAATCCCCTTAGTGCCAGTGTGCCCTCACGTTGTACACAAACCGGGCTTCTAGGGCCACACGGCTACATTAGTCAAAAGTAAACCTCCTTATATACGACCTGAGGGCCGATCAGCCGAACATCCCATCTGCTGTCTGTGGGGTAACATCCGGGAGGCCAGTGTCCAAGAGCCCCAGGACACTGCTTGATCTCGAGCTCTCAGAGCCGGTGCGCTCGGGTTCCGAGACATTGCTGGTCGGGCTTGGATCGCCCTGACTAATGTCCGCTACTGCTTGTACCGCTCTATCCCGTTCCTGTCGTCGTCCTGTAGGTGAAGGGGCCCTCTGGAGTGGCGAAGATGTAGTCGATCGCTGTCGGGGCGATTGTAGTCGCAGAGAGCGCGCTCCGTCCTTGCGGTGAGTCTCTAGCCAGTCCCAAGCTTCAGTCGGGGTGAGAAAAAAGTGTGTTTCCGCGTCAGCAGTTACTCTTAGACGAGCTGGGAACAACATAGCGTATGTCAGGTGAAGTTGGCGCAATTTTCGCTTAACTACCAGGAATGTAGATCTCTGCCGTTGCACCTCCCTAGTGTAGTCTGGGAAGATCATCACCCTGCTGTTCCCAATCTGTAGGTTCTGTTTCTCACGGGCTCGCTGCAGTAGAAAGTCCCGATCCCTATAGTGTAGGAAGCGCACCACCATTGGGCGTGGTGGGGCACCAGGTTTAGGTGGCCTGCCTGGGACCCTGTGGGCACGTTCTATGGCATAGAAAGGAGAAAGACCCTCAGGGGCCACTTCTGTTTTCAGCCAAGCTTCTAAGAACTGGACCGCATCTGCCCCCTCTTCTCGTTCTGGTATCCCTACTAAACGCCGGTTGTTTCTTCGTGAGCGCCCTTCGCTGTCTTCGGCCCTCACCTCCAGTACTTTGATCCTGGTTTCTACTGCTTTCAGGGCATCTTGTAGGGAGGTAACAACTTCCGGAATTTCCTTCATGGTGTTCTCGTTGGTCATCACCCTCTCTTTAAGTTTGCGGTGGTCATCTTTGAGCAGGGTGAGATCCGCCCCTATGGTGTCCATCTTCTTCTCCAACGCTTCTCTCGAGGAGGTGTTAGCAACCATGATATCCGCCAGGGTAGGGTCTCCAGCCGTTTTCTTCGCTCTCCCGCCAGACGTACTCTTCTCGTCGTCAGTGTGGTGCCCTGGGTCATCCGTCCGCAGGACATCGAACCCCTTTTTTTGGGATATTCGTCCCATCGTGTGGACTGTTGGGGTAGGCAGGAGACCGGTGCAGGAGGTCCGTATGCCCCAATCCCCTGAGACCTATGTGCGCAGGATTGTCAGGATTCTAGCCCTTGTGGACACTCCCAGAGGCTCGATCGTACCTCCGTCTAGCAGGTATTGGAGGAGACTCCCGCGCATATAACGGCGATCTTCAACAAGCAGGGGTCCTAAGTGAGCTCAACAGGGTGCACAGGGGTGCAGTAGCTACCCCGTCAGTTGCGTAATGCCAGCACCACGTGGGGGGTTATCAGAACGGCATCAGTGTAGCTTTACCTCTTGATCGCTGCCCGCCTGCAGAGTCCCCATCTAGTCGTGTGGGGGTCCTGGATCAGCTCTAGTCTCTGACGTGCGTCATCATTCGCACCTCCAGCAGGTCCGGGCCTTCCTTTAGTGCCCCCAATCGCATTTTCCCCCTCACTCAGGAGCGTCGCAGTCCTTTTATAGGCCCAGCTCGGCGCGGCCAGGCTCGCACCACCATACACATTCCACCTTCAGTTTGGTCACAGGCCCACGGCTCGCCCTATCTCCGGCAGTCTCTGTCAGTGGGGCTTTCCAACTCGCCTCAATACTTCACCAGCAACGTGCCCTCAAGGAGTTCAGGCTGTCGTGAGCAGTTCAGCAGGGCAGGAGAGCTTGCAGTATTCCCCCCCGCAGGGAGACCAGCCCGGTAATATATGGCACTATCGCGGTGCATCCAGAGTTTCCCGCGCCGCCATCGTAAGGCCAGGCAATTGCTGCTGGACGTTTGTGGATCGCGCCACCGCCCTCACCGCAATTCAGCTGTGTCGTCCGGCCGCACCGTGGGTTGCAGCTATCGCTCCGGCCCTGAGTGCTGTTCCGCTGAGCAGGGGGCACCCCAAGCTCCGCAGTTTGCTTTAGCGGCGGGCGCGCTCTCCGCAAGCCGCGGCCGCCATTTTGTCGCATGGTCAGCCGAGATGCAGTCCGGGAGACAGATCGCCGTTTTCTCCTCGTTTCTTCCCTCTGGTGTCTTGAGGGTGCGTCCTGGAGAGCACCTGGTATTCTGCTACAGTTTGCGGTGCCGGGGATCACTTCTGGAGGTCAGGATGGCTTACAGCGGAGGGAGGCCACGGAGGAGCTCCGAGGTCCGCTGCTGTCTACATCGGCGCCAAGCCACGCCCCCCTGCGATCACTTTATGTGCTCTCCAGATGTTATGGCGGGTAGAACAATGGGCATAAAGCCGGCTTGATCTAGATGGACAATATCAGACATATACGGTAACAGCCTATTCGTTAGAATTTTAGCAAGGATTTTCGCTTCGGTGTTTAAGAGGGATATTGGATGGTGTGAGGAGTGTTGTTCGGGTGGTCTACCCAGTTTGGGAAAAAACACAATTTCTGCGTGCCGCCAGTCAGATGGGAGCCGTGTCTTCTCTGTTGATTCCTGAACTGTATTGAGGAGATGGAGGCCTAATTGGGATATGCATGCTTTGTAGTACTCACTAGGGTAACCATTAGGACCAGGGGCTTTGCCCATCCGCAGTTTGGACACGGATGCTGTGACCTCCTCAAGTGCAATGGGTGCGTCCAGGGAGTCTCGCACATCTTCCGGGATGGTACGCGGTGGGATATCATTTAAGAATTTCTCAATCAGTGAGACATGTATCACCTCTCTAGGTCGATACAGTTCACTGTAGAATTGCGCAAAGCTGCTAGCGATGTTGGTTGTGTCTGTAAGGGTCGTTCCCTGCACATCCCGAATAGGGGGAAGGGGTGTGGATATTGTCGTCTGTTTACATAATCAATATAGTAATTTGCTAGATTTATCGCCCCACTGATATATTCGGCTCTTGGATGCCAACCAAGCTCGTTTGGCTTCTTCCATTAATGTACTTTGATATTGTTGTTGAGCATGTCGTAGGTTCCTACGTGCTATAGAGGCTTCAAGCTTGTGGCAAGCTCACACGTCTAGTGCTTCCACTCCGCCGCAGTGTCGTTTATGTCCACCCCGTGTATAGTGGGCTTCAGGGCCTCCCAGAGTATCTCTGGTGAGGAGACGGTATTCACGTTATGGATAAAGTACTCCACCACTGCTTTATTTTTATGGTCCCTATACTTCCGGTTTTGCAAATGCCATGGGGAGAGTCTCCATCGGAATGGGCGTCTGTGTGAACCAATTGCGAGTGTTAGCGTAATTGGGGAATGGTTCAGACAAACCACGGGGCAGGATTGCGGCCTTGGTTATTCTCTGGACATGATTCCCAGGTATGAATAGGTAGTCTAGTCGAGAAAAGGTGTTGTGTACGGCTGAGTGGTATGTGAAGCCTTTCTCATAGGGATGCAGCATCCTCCATATGTCCACCCAGCCCAACATGTTCATGAGGGATAATAGTTTGGACTCCCTGGAATTCTCCCTAGCACCCGGGGGGGTCGTCCCCTATTGGTGAGAACATGCATTACATCATTCCAATCCCCACCCATAATTGCGAGACATTCGGGAAGGAGAGCCCACACATCTATGAAATAATCTATGAATGTTTGAGATAATGGGGGGCATATATGCTACCCATGACTATGTGTTCACCATTCATAGATCCATGGACAATAATATATCTCCCATGTACGTCAGTCCATTGGGTGGTACATATGATTAGAACTCTGGAAGTACATGTTTTACCAGAGTATCAGACTTTATTCTCTCATGGCCGAGGAAGATAGTGTGAACTTAAGGAAAATGTGCTCTCATTTTAGCTTCTGGGGCATCTTCCAGAACCTCTGTGACAAAACAGGAGTGAAAACCACTTTCTCTCAAACATGGTTCATAAAATTCCAGCAAGGGCTGCCAGAACATGTTGTCCATGTTGTTGCTAGCCAATCAAGAAGGGTCCCTTTGGCCCCCCCTTCACATGTCAGGGTGTGCTCACTGATCCCCCTTATATGTTTTTTATACATTTTCAGGACTTGGGGACCATGTTCCTGAGTCCCGTAATGGTTGCCACAACATATTGTTCATGTTGTGGTCAGCCAATCAGCAGTGAAGTTAAAGTGGTCAATCAGAGCCTAGCTGGACACCAACAGCCCAGATGCACCTATTTTGTAACCCCTTCATGACCAAAATTTCTTTAAAACTGCTGACTCAATTTACACCAAATAACAAAAAGCACACTTTCGGAGTAAAGTTCTTTCTTTTTGCCAAATTTGATGTAATTCCGTTCAGCTGTTTTTTCTGTATAGTTTCCAAACATTTCCTATGAGAATTAACATGGGAAAAAGACATTTTGGAACACCTTATTTTGCTTCCCCCTCACCCCCAAAACACTTGATGGATAAACCCAAAACCTTCCAGGAAGGAGCTGAGAGGGATATACTGTTTTTCAAAAGTTTTGTGAAGATTTGTCAAACAACACCAAAGTTATTTGCAAAACAAAAAACTCTCTTGCTATGGTGACTTTGACCTTACTATAACTACATTGGAGATCACCACAGTGTACTGTGTGTGTGTGTGTGTGTGTGTGTGTGTGTGTGTGTGTGTGTGTATAAATATGTATATAACGGGCAGAAATAGCGCCTTCGTAGTTCTTGTCAGACTTTCAATTGAAAAGGTCTTTTTTTGCTTTTTAAATAACTTTGATACCGTTCAACGAATCTGCACAATACAAAAAGTAAAAGTACACCCGCATTGGGTTCTTCAAAGCAAGTTTTGTGCAGAGCCTTCAAGTGGGGACCTAGAAGTAAAGGGGTCACAAAAGTGAAATGTCTCTTTTTATCTCCCATAGTATTCTTTCCTCCTTGATACAGAAAAAACAGCCAATAGAATTACACCAAACTTGACACGTAAATAGCACTGTACTCAAGTAGGGGGTCGCTGCTTGGTTTGTTGTAAATCTGCTCAGGGCATTAAGATGTTAAATTTTAGAGATATCTGGACTGTTAATTCACTAATTCTCCACAGGTTAGCGAATTCACTGAGGATTTGTAATTCAGATTCAAAAAGTAAAGGCACACCATTGGGCTAGGGATATTTTGTGGATTTGAGAATCGGGCAGCGGATCAATGAATACGCTGCGCTCTAATTGGCTTGCCATTACAGAAGCACTTCTGTTGCGGCAGCGATTACCCACCGAGCACCTTTATAGGAAAAGTAAAAGAGGCCAGAGGGTCCTCCTGACAATAAAAGAAAAATCTATATTTTTATTGCCAGAGTTACTAATCCTGTGCTGGATCTGTGACTCCCCAACCCTCCTCATCTTTAGGATTCCTGAATACAATATAGGATTTGTGAATCCTGTAAAAACAATGAAAAAGGTATTCAGTACACTACTGCTGCATCTGGCCAATTGCTGTGTGTGGGGGTTGGTCGTCTGCAGAGGTTGAACATAGGGCATAGCCTTTGACCCTGCCCTACAGCTAATGCCGGCCATGCACTTGTAGAGTCCTCCCCAGCCCGGGTCCATGCACATGATCATGCCATACACAGAGCTTGGTATTACACGTCTTTATTCATTAGTGTGTAACTGTTAACTGAACATTCTACATCATGAATTCTATCTCTCGGAGTCCGTCAGGAACCTAAAGGGTCCCACCATCTCTAACTCACATGACACTACTTCTCCCCCTTTGTTAAATAAAAAGTACAAATAATATGTTAGAAATGGCTTTCCTGGTTGTCTAAGGTATGAACCCAGTCCAGGCAGGAACGACCACTCTAGTCAGGGTAAGCTAGATACACACTAAAAGATAACCTGTGCTGACCCTCTGGTAGCCTGGCACAGAGCAGTTAGGCTGATCTAAAGAGGCAATGTGTAAAGTATTTGTGCAACACACAAGTACTTGTGCAGTGCACACACGGGTGCCGGAGTCGAGAGGCGACGAGCGATGCATCGGTTCTGATTCATGCAGTCAAGTTGAATTTGAGCCTCGCGGTCGGCTCCTGAATCGTCGAGCCGTGCAGGGCTGTCTCCGGATTGGCACTGTGTCGCGTGGAAGGCCATTGCTTCGGTTCCTATTGGCGCAGTGCTGACCATGGGCCAGTTTTGTAGCAAAACAGCTGCACAACCCACTTTTTAGGCCCAGAATTGAAGAGGGCATCTCAGTCAAGGGTAGGACTCACAGATGGCAGAGACCAGCAGCACCAGCAGAATTGCAAGAAGTCTTTTGTGTCCCTGAGACTTCAGAAAACAGGAGGCAAGCCAGAAAGCCCTTGAGGATCACTTGGAGGGAAGGCAGAGTCCAGCTCTCATTCAGTAGAGTCAGAGAGCAGCAAGCAGCAGGTCAACACAGGAGAAAGGCAGGCCTTCCAAGTCCTCAGTTCAAAGATGAGTATTTTAAGCAGCATAGTAGCCCCTCTGACAGAGGTTCAGTTCAAGATCCAGAAATGTCTGATTTTAGGGGGTCAGAGACCCGGTACTTATACCCAAGAGTGCCTTTGGTGAGGGGGGGTGACTTTAAAGCAGCCCTCTGAAGTACACAAGTATCCTTTTCAACCCAGCCCTGTCTGACAGGCTACCTTTGGGGGGTAATCAGTCCTTTGGGTGGGGACAGAACACAGCCTATTCAAGTGAAGTGTTAGCCCCTGCCTTCCCCCCTGCCAGGCAAGGCCATCAGAATGCTGATGTATTCGGATGGGTACTCAGGCACTCCTATCCTTTCTGTGTTGTGGCTGTGTAGAGGGAATGCACAAAGTGTAGCTGTCACCCACCCGAAACATGTATTGGAAACAGGCTATCAGCGCACAGAACAGTAAGCACAGAGAAATGTCCACTTTCTAAATGTGGCATTTCTAAAACAGTAATGTTATATCCAACTTCCAAAACCAAAACAGAGAGGAGCCCTTCAGATACAAAGGGAACTGGGTCAAATAACACCAATAACCAAAGAGTGTTCCCTATGTGATTCTTCCTCAATTACCAACACAAATAATAACTTCTACTCATTCATACAAATAAAGCATACAACCAATAAGCCTTGTATTTAGTAAAAAATTATATCTCCTCCTTTATTTTACAAAAAAGATTATGCAAATCATTGATAAAAACACTTCATGAATACATTTTAATATCCCATTCATTTAAAAACACAATATTTCTTTTTTATAATTAATTTCTCCTCCAAGGGACAATACTTAGTTTTTATCCAAGTGTATAAGTTAGTTCCACAACTTTGGAATACACATCTCACACTTTGATGGTTTATACTGATCTATATGAAAACTGATTGCAAAGAAGTGCTTGAAATCAGTGCCTGAGGAATGGCTGACCGGATCACACGTATTTATCCGTGCGAATCAATAAGGAAGATCTACATAAACGGACTACCGGTTAATGAAAATAACTCCTGTGTCCATCAGCTGCATTATATTAAAGAAGCCACGGCCCCGAATGGATTTTACAGATCTAAGGATTAAGCAATAATATCCGGATCTAAAGGATTCCAGACCGTCAGCTGAATAGGAGGAAAATCCCCACCAAATAATGAATGAATCTCTATGAAACATGAAGAATTTCAGTAATGAGCCTTTCTAAAATCAACTATATTGTACTTTACGCATAAACCTGTCCTGAAGAAGGTGGTGTCAACCAACTCCAGTCCACCGAAACGCTGCGTCGACATTTGCTTTTAAATAATTTGATAATTGTTTTAATGATATTAGTTTTCTAGTTGTTTTTCCTTTAATGGACAATCTGTGTGTAATGTTTGAAAATACTTTTTCACGATATGTTTCTTTGGGAATGTATGTAAATTTCACATCATATAGATCAGTATAAACCATCAAAGTGTGAGATGTGTATTCCAAAGTTGTGGAATTAACTTATACACTTGGTTAAAAACTAAGTATTGTCCCTTGGAGGAGAAATTAATTATTAAAAAGAAATATTGTGTTTTTAAATGAATGGGATATTAAAAGGTATTCATGAGATGTTTTTATCAATGATTTGCATAATCTTTTTTGTAAAATAAAGGAGGAGATATAATTTTTACTAAAAACAAGGCTTATTGGCTGTATACTTTATATGTATGAATGAGTAGAAGTTATTATTTGTGTTGGTAATTGAGGAAGAATCACTAGGGAACACTCTTTGGTTATTGGGGATATATCCAACTTCACCAGTAAGAAGGATTTATCATTACCATTCCAAACACATGAAACATGAAAAAGCTGCTCCTCACTGATCAGGAATTACATCTTAAAAGTGTATTAAGGAATTCTCAATGCTAGCCTATGAGACGAATAGGCCTCACAGCAGTGAAAAACGAAAAAGGCAGTATGTCACTACCAGGGCATGCAAAACATAAAGGTACATGTCCTACCTTTTCACTTACTTAGCACTGTGCCCTTAGGGTTACTTAGGGCCTACCTTAGGGGTGACTTACATGTAGTAAAAAGGGATGCTTAAGGCTTGGCAAGCAGTTTTAAATGCCAAGTCGCAGTGGCAGTAAACTGCACACACTGCAATGGCAGGCCTGAGACAGGTTTGAAAGGTTACTTCTGTAGGTGGCACAATCAGTGCTGCAGTCCACTAGTAGCATTTGAAGTACGGGCCCCGGGTATACGGTATACCTCTTTGCAAGGGACTTATCAGTACAAAAAATATGCCAATTGGGTATAATCCAATGTCATGTTGTTTAGGGGAGAAGCACATGAACTTTAGCACTAGGTAGCAGTGGTAAAGTTCTCAGAGTCCTAAGGTCAACAAAAAGAATCAGCAAAAACAGGAAGTAAAAGGCAAAAAATCTAGGGAAAGACCACTCTAAGGATGCTAGGTCCAACAGTACATATATACATCACATCTCTTCAATAGGTTGTTTCGGTGCGCGTATCAATCGCCCAGATCTGGTCATGTAAGGTTGCAGAGATACAGGAGGAGTATCCATGACAGGCACTGGTGACAGAGACACTGGGACAGTCATTGTGTTCTCCGGACTCTCAGGTGGATAAGTCTCACTTCTGACATCTGGAGCTGGCAATGGTTGAGGCAGGTGTTTGAAATGTGAAAAATCTTGCGTAATGGACTTTCCAAGAAGGTGAGCAGTCACCATGTGTCCTTTACTAGTCACAACCCTCAGTGGGTCAGCATCAAAAGTAGCATCAGACTTATGTTTCCGTTTCTGCCTGGCGATAACTTGGTCTTCTCTTTTGACCACAGTGCTCTGAGCACAGTGCCGTCTATCCACATAGATCTTTATTTTATGTTTGTGAGACATATCAGTAGTGCGAAGTTTGTCAATGTCAATAGATCTCTCAGTGGTCCATTGTGGTAATTTGGTTCCTCTGGCTCTCCCAAACATTAAGATGGCAGGGCTTTCATCCGTCATAGAATGGGGAGTTGACCTGTAAGCCCAAAGCATAGACTGAAGAACTGGTTTGAGTTCAAGCCTGTCCAGTGCAGCACGCTGAACGATCTTTTTGAGGATGCTCATAAATCTCTCGACCACACTATTCCCCTGTGGCCAAAGAGGTCTGCTTTTCTGATGCTTGACACTTAGACGAGTGAGAAAGTCTTTAAATTCTCAACTATTGAAAGGCGAGCCATTGTCAGATTTCAAAATTGAAGGAACACCCAATGAAGCAAAAATACTTTCTAGTCTCCAAATGACTCTGTCATGAGTAGCTGACAACAGATCTTCCACTAGGGGAAAACGGGAATATTCATCAACAATTACTAGTGGATAATGTCCTTCGTCAAGGGGTCCAAAGGAATCAATTGCAATTTTCTGTTATGCATGCTTTGGAAGATCAGACATGTTTAACAGATTCGGGGTTGTCTTGGATGAAAAGTAGTTGCACAAATGACATGCCTTTAATGCTTTTTCAACTCTTTCATCAAATTGAGGGAACCACAATTGGTCCCATAGAGATTTTTTAGTAGCAACAGCTCCACTATGTCCCTCATGGGCCAGTTCAATAACTTGTTATCTCAGACTCTCAGGTATGACAGTTCTCGACCCTCATAAAATGATGCCTTCTGATTTACCTGAAAGTTCTTCTTGCACATTTTTGAATTTCTTGTATTCAAGATTATCATGAAGAGGTTGAGTATGTTTTCGCCACATTTGATGTGTAATAATATCTTTGAGCATCATCAGATCTTCCTCAGTGCTCGTGGCAGCAATGGTTTGTTCCACTGATATGGCAGCAGGGATGCTGGATTTCACAAAGAAGTTAACATAAGCATCAGCCGCTTTAGAAGTAGTGCCCTGACATTGTTTTGGTATGTGTGAGAAGTAGTCAGCAGGGTTTTGATCTTTTCCTGGATGATGTACAATCAAAAAATCATACTCCTGCAGTCACAACCCCCAGCTCTTAATGTGAGGGTGCATCTTGGCTTTAGGATTGCGAAAATGGTGAGCAATGCTTGGTGGTCGTTGACATCTGTGAAATGCTTCCCATACAGAAACACATGAAAATGCTCACAAGCTCACCACACAGCGAGGCTTTCGTTTTCAGGTTGTGAATAGGCACGTTCCGTCGATCACAAACTTTGGCTAGCATAAGCCACAATGTGTCTTGGGGCATTGGGATGTTCAGTGTACTGGGCAAGGATGGCATCCAACCCCACTGGGCTTGCATCAACAACAATCTCCATCTGTAATTTTGGATCAAAGTATGCCATTTCAGTGGCATTCTCAATTGTATGCTTGATTTTCTTGAAGCTTTGTTCACATTCACTTGACCATCGAAATGGGAACATTTTGTTTTGTTAAGTGTCTCAATGAAGCACTTACAGTGGCAAAGTCATATAGATACCTTGAACAGTAACTTGCCATACCAAGGAACGATCACAGCATAATTACATCTTGCAGTGGAGAAGTGGATGACAAGGCTTGTACTTCATTTGGATCCGCAGTCATTCCCTCATCAGAAAAGATGTGACCAAAGAACTGGATTTTGGATTTATGAAACCCGCACTTTGCTAATTTAAAATTAGACCTGAAATGGCAAGTATATAGCACATTTGTATAAGAGCTCTATCATGTTCCTTTCGTGTGCCCCCAAAAAGTAGTATGTCATCACTGAAATTTAAAGCATTTGTGACTGGCTGTTTTATGCAATGAATGGCCCCTGAAAAAGTTTTGTAGCTGATGACAATTCGAAACTTAGCCTTTTATATGTAAATAAACCAACATGAGTCGAAAAGGTAGTAATGTATCTGCAATTCTCTTCCAGTTTGAGCTGGTGATGCCCTTTGTTCAAATCAAGGCGGGAAAAGACTTTAGCTCCATTCAGCTGCGTAATCATGTCAGCATTGTGCGGACCTGGATGTCGTTCTTTTTCAATTGTCTTGTTCGCTTGGCGCATATTAACGCAGACGGGCATGGCTCCTCCACTATCCTTTTTCGGCACTACCACTATATATATATAGATTAGGTGATTGCATAGATAGTACTTGGGTGATTGGATGAGTGCATGGGTAGTGCCTGGTTGAGTGGACTAGTGCAAGAGTAGCACCTGGGTGAGTGGATGACTGCATGGGTAGTGCCTTATTGAATGAATGAGTCAAATGGTAGTGCCTGAGTGATTGGATGAGTTCATGGGTAGTGCTGAGTGAATGCATGAATAGTGCCTGAGTGATTAGGTGAGTGCATGGATAGTATGTAAGTGAATGGATGAGTGCATGGGTAGTGCATGAGTGAATAGATAAGTGCACGGATTAGTGTCCGAGTGTTTGGATTAGTGCAGAAGTAGTGGCTGGGTGAATGCATGAGTGTATGGGTAGTGCCTGAGTCAATGGATGAGTGTATGAGGACTGCCTGAGTAAATGGATGAGTGTAGAGGAAGTCACTCGGTGATTGGATGTGTGCATGAGCAGCACCTGGGTGAATGCATGAGTGCAAGGCTAGTGGCTGAGTGAATGGTTCAGTGCATGCATAGTGGCTGAGTGAATGGATGGGTGCAAGGTTAGTGTCTGAGTGAATGGATGAATGCATGGTTAGTGCCTACATGAATAGATGAGTACATGGGTAGCGGCTGAGAGAATGGGTAGCAGCTCATTGAAAGAATGAGTGCAAGAGTAGCACCTAGGTGATTGGATCAGTGTATGGGTAGTGCCTGAGTGAATGGATGAGTGCATGGATAGTTCCTTGGTGATTGTATGAGTTCATGGCTAGTGGCTGAGTGAATGCATGAGTGCATGGATAGAGTCTGGCTGATTGGGTGACTGCATGGATAGTATATGGGTGATTGGATTAGTGCCTGGTCAATGCCTGGGTGACTGTATAAGTGCAAGAGTAGCAGCTGGGTGATTGGATTAGTGCAATGGGTAGTGTCTCATTGAATGGATGACTCCAAGGGTAGTGGGCTGGTGATTGGATGAGTACATGGGTAGTACATGAGTGAATGGATAAGTGCATGGATAGTGCCTGGGTAATTGGGTGAGTGCATGGGTAATACATAAGTGAATGGATGAGTGTATGGGTAATGCATGAGTGAATAGATGAGTGCAAGGTTAATGTGAGAGTGAATGGATGAGTGCATAAGCAGTACCTGGGTGAATGGATGAGTGCAAGGGTATTGACTGAATGATTTCATGTGTGCATGACAGTGCCTGGGTAGATAAAGGAGTGCAACGGCAGTGGCTGAGTGAATGCATGAGTGCATTGGTAGTGCATGAGTGAATACATGAGTGCAATGTTACTGTTAGAGTGAATGGATGAGTGCAGAGCTAGTACCAGGGTGAATGGATGAGTGCATGGGTAGTGGCTGAGTGAATGAATGAGTGCAAAGTTAGTGTCTGAGTGAATGGATGAGTGCATGGGTAGTGCCTACATGAATGGATAAGTACATGGGTAGTGGCTGAGTGAATAGATGAGAGTATGGCCAGCACGTCTTTGAAAGAATGAGTGCAAGGGTACTGCAAAGGTGATTGGATCAGTGCATACGTAGTGCCTGAGTGAATAGATTACTGCATGGATAATGCCTGAGTGATTGGATGACTGCATGGGTACTGTCTGAGTGAATGCATGAGTGCATGGATAGTGGCGGATTGATTAGCCGACTGCATGGATAGTACCTGGGTGATTGGATGAGTGCATGGGTAGTACCTGGGTGACTAGACAAGTGCAAGAGTACCACCTTGGTGATTGGATGACTGCATGGGTAGTGTCTTATTGAATGAATGAAACCAAGGGTAGTGCTTGAGTGATTGCATGAGTCCATGGTAGTGCTGAGTGATTGGGTGAGTGCATGGGTAGTATGCAAGTGAATGGATGAGTGCATGGGAGACCATGCTTTGTTTTTTAAACATTTGTGGCGGGATTCGCAGATCCACCGCAACTCCTGCCGAAATCTTTTCCAAAAAATGATTTTTTGGCCCTGAGCAGGCCTAGGGAGTCAGGGTGTTTCTACCCTACCCCCTTTTCTTGTTTTTTCACATTTTTTCTTGTGATTCAGTTCAACCGAGTCACAAGATGGCTGTCAACACTTCGTGGTTTGAAGCGTGAGCAGCAGGCTCGAGATCGGGAGGGTTCGCGAATCCTCTGCGTCCCCATTTGTATATCTGAGAAATGTTTAAATTTCTCAAGAACTACTGAACGGATTTACACCTTTTAACAAAAAGAGTGCGTTCTGAACCAAAAGCTACCTTTTTGCCAAATTTAGTGTAATTCCGTTCAGCAGTTCGGGCTGTAGCTGTGTCTAAAGTTTCCTATGGAAATTAACATGGAGAAAATGCGTTTTGGGACCCCCCCTTTTTCTCGGTCCCCTCTTGACGAATCACCCCGAAATGTTCAACACACCAGCTGAAGTGAGTGGGCCATTAGTTTTGAAAATTTCACAAAGATTCGTCAAACTGTGCCAAAGATATTGGGAAAAGACAAAATTATTTTTGAATAGAAACAAGGTCCTAACTATAACTACCTACTGGCGACTGCCAGTAGGATGGATATATATATATATATATATATTTCAGTCAAAATGAATACATTGATCATTGTTAATAAACAAGCATTTGCAATGCAAATAGATCTCACACTTGTGAGTTAGAGCTATTGAAGTTGTAAATGACAATGTTTTTTACCTATACGTTTTATTTTTGGATTGAATGTATGTAGTGTGCAAAATCCCTTGGCAAGGTCCTGCACTTCGTAATAAATATATTGAAAGATGCAAAGTGTGCATTGTGTCAACAAGTGCTTGGCACGTACCTCATGGGTGAAGTGTCACCACACATGCACACCATAGGTCCTTTACTAATGCGAAACTCATTAATAAAAGTAGTGCTTACAGACTAAACAACGCCTACCGTGTAACAACCGAAGTAAAGGGGCCAGTAGCCATGGGAGGATACAAATGACGACATGGCTGTACTAAGGAGGGACTAAAAAGCCTATTAAGGAATCCGACACCAGCATTTATGAAGAGCAAAGACACAAGCCAATAAAAAATGTGGGCTGGGCTTCTCCTCTGTACTCTACCTACAACATCGCCAGAGCAGCGCTTGCCATGCTCGACCTAAAAAAAGTAGTGATCCACACCTGGTGTTAGCTCTTCGGGCACTGGAAAAATGTGGCATTTCTTTGCTAACAGACCTGTTTCATGTCTCACTGTATCCACAACAACACTTAACGTTAAGAAATCCTCAAAAGTGCAGACTTTTTTCATTTTCCAGGAGTGGGACTCAAGCAAATTGGACCAATTGGGAAAGAAAGAAATCATTTGAACAAAACATCACAAAATGAAGGGTTTTAGGAGGCAAATGCCACGAGGACCTCCTTCATTTTATGATGTTTTGTCCAAATCTATGTAAAGATAAGGAGGGGGGCTGGGGGACAACACCATGGGCCATTACCAGGGACGTTTTGCAGCCAGGTATTAAGGAATTGTCTTATTTGTTTAGTGATTTATGGCAACGTTACAGCTAAAACAATGACATGATACCAGGCAAAAAGCTGGGCAGTGTGGAAGAAGCTCACTCCTACAACTCAGTATTGGGTAGCACCAAATAAAACAAAGCATAAGAGCAGGGAGTTTTGAAATGTGGGGTCACCATTTTAGGCAGGCCATACCACCATGATGTTAGAAAACTTTGACATGAAGGCCATTGGCTCACTGCGCAACCAAGGCATATTGAAAGCATGGCGTCTTATTAGGGTGCAAATACACATGGAACATGTGCCTTCTTTTACTTTAGAGAATTGTATTTAACAAAATATATGCCTTCTTCTCTTCTTTAGAAAATGTAAAGAAATATGTATTCTTGGGGCCACAAGGGAATGTATATAATGTACAAATGCAAGAACTCTGTAACATCTTTTATGATTTAAGAATATGTTATTAATTATTAGTGTTGCATATCATTGTATGAGAAAAGTAATGTGCTGAAAGCTTTTAATAAATCTAATTCTGATGATCAAGAAAAGAATGACAGCAATAAATCTCTTTAATTAGTTCTACAAAGTACATTTGAACGGCCTAAAACAACACATCAGAGGTACAGTTGCTTAAAATAAGACTCTCCTGAGAGCTCAAATCAGACACAAGAGGCCAGGAAGAGGAGTGTCAGAAGTGCTTGTTTAAAAGCGTTTGCTACTGTGTCACATGAACAGTATAAAAAAACCACGGCAATTAAACTGTAAAAAATGTGGTACATAGCAATCAGCAACCAAAGGGTTGGGTTTCAAATGCTGAGGAGTACATATGTTTAATAAAGGTTTATCACATAAGCTCTATGCTTTCACTCCCTTTTGTTGCGCCTTTTGCTGTGAACACACAGGAGGTTCTGCCAATTACTTTAATACTTTAAAGAGGCAGTCCCTCATGTTTTAAAAAAAATATTTTGTGCATTCATAAAATAGACTGTTAAATGATGCAATACAATACATAACATCCGTGTTCCTTGCTATCGCGTCTTGGTATTTATGCATCGTGACACAAAATCATAAAACGGGAGCAAAAGTCAGGGGATTGTGAGAAAGGTGTTCACTTAGGTCATAAAAAAAAAAGTATAGCCAAAACCAACAGAATTGACTTTTATATAGTGAATGCATAAATAAACGCAATATTCAGGGAAGCATGCGTGCAACACAGCAAAATTAGGTGAAAGCAAAAGTCCATTCTGAAGCATGATACATGTTTGCCTTTCTCTTTCTTAGTTAAGAGGTCCGCAACTCTGCATACCCTAAGCCCTTAATACTCTTACATTATTTTGCACAGGTATTGGGGCTGTGAATATTGCTTAACCTCAAACAGTGGATTGACATATCAGCATACTGGAAGGATGGGATGGCTGCACAGCCTCGCTGCATACAAAAAGTGGTTGTTTACAGGTGTCTCTGGCCCACGCCTACTGGTTTGGGGCTGCCCAGTTATGGTAATTTGGTGCCTACACAGGGAGCAGGTCCCATTTGCCTGCCCCTGCCCCCGACCCCAGATCTTTTCCCTTCCTCTTACTTCCGGGACGTGCGCGGTTTCCGGGCCGCTCTGTGGCGCGCCGCATCTACGGGGAGGTGGAGTAAGAAGAGAAGGAGCTCGATGGGGAGACGTCCGTGGTCTTTGCACGGCAGCTTAGGTGGGTGGCGCTAGCGGCTGCCATCTTGTCACAAACTCCGAATCCGCTCCGCTGGCAGCCAATGGAGGCTGCGCTGCCTCAGCCCCCGGTACCGTGAGGCGCGTGATGCGGCGCGTGTGCGTAGCGCTGAAGGGAGAGAGGGCTGCAGCGTCTAGATTTTGTGTTCAGGAATCAGTAATAGAAGTATTTACTTTCATTTCATTAATTTATTTTCCATTCTGTTAAAGTGTTAGGCGCAGCGGGCTGCAAACAGATGGAGAACGCGGACAAAGGGAGGAGCGGGAGGATGGAGAACACGGACAATGGGAGGGGGGCGGGAACAAAGTAAAGCACAACAGGAACCTAAAAAAATAGTACATGTACGGTGTAACAACCAAGTAAAGGGGCCAGTAGCCATGGGAGGATACAAATGACGACATGGCCGTACTAAGGCGGGACTAACAAGCCTATTAAGGAATCAGACACCAGCATTTATGAAGAGCAAAGACGCAAGCAAATGAAAAATGTGGGCGGGGCTTCTCCTCCGTACTCTGCCTACAACAGCGCCAGAGCAGCGCTTTCGCGCTGGCTGAGGCTCGACCTAAAAACAGTGTTGCCCAGGTCCCATTTAGAGTGAAAGTCTGCCCATGATGTAAGTTGTGATAATGCCAAACGTATTTCGGAAGGGAATTATAAGGCTTTGTGAAAAGATTCTCAAAAATCCTAACAATAAATTATTTAACTTGTGTTAGGAGTGAAAATACATGTCAGTCTACAGTCCGCAATAAAACAAGAGGAAAGTTAGAGAGCCTACAGGATGTAGCAAACATATTGGTATCTGGGAGATGAATTGACAGGTTAAAGAGGCTGTTCCTCGGAACACTTTAGCAAAAGCTCTCCAAAGGTATTTGTGAAAATCGGGAGATAAGGTACCAGTCCGCTCTGAGTTGGAAGCTCATTTAAAGTTCTAAGGAGTAGATTTTGGTTGAAATCAGTTATCTCAAGTTAGCAGTTACATATTCTTCCTCTCAAAACCTCCCTGAGATAGAGCTATGTTGGATGGCCTTATAGGTGTGGCAAGACATTTTGCGGCAAACCTGAGCTTGAAATGAGAGCCATTTCAAGAAAGCAACAACCGTAGTGAAGTGATTGAATTCCTTTGAGTGGGAGAAAGGTCTAGCAGCTGGGGGCAGAACAACCTTCCTGTAAGTAAGTTACTTATTGTGAAGTCCTGTAAGAAGTGAACCACCACAGTCAATACATGATATGACAAGTGCCTGATCCATGATGTTGAGGAAATGTTTGGAGATGAAAGGGTCAATTTTTCAGTGGAGCCATAGTTGCTCAGTGGTCACTTTATCTGGCTTCATAATGTGGGCACTGGCAAGCATCTCTCTACTTTCAGTTTGGTTGAATCTCAGTGGTACAACTCAGCCTCCGAGAACTTATCTCAATGAGAGAGGTACTGTTGGAAAGAAAAGCTCCAACGGGGCTACTCCCTAGTGGATATCTACTTGGGGATCACTGCAGGAGGGAGATGCCTAAGCAAGATTCCACTCCACTAGAGGGCGAGGATGAATATGATTGGAATCGTGGCCCCTATGGTGTGGACTCATACTCCCACCACAATTCAGTTCCATACAGACTTTCAGTCTACCCGGGGCAGATAGCTCACTAGACACTAGGGATATGATTTGAAAATAGAAATTGGCTGGGCTGGTGTTGTGCCACCTACCATTCAGGGGCTCAAGAAAGGCTTTCTGCACCACCATGGTGAAGCAAATTGGGGGTTTATCCCCATTCAACACATCCCCAGGGCAGCAGAAAGCTCTCTAGATACCATGGATTTTTTTTAAAGAAAGAAATGGTGTAGGGGACACGTTTGTTTGTCATAATGTGTGCCCCCATAATCTTTGAGCCCCAGACAGTCTTATCACCTGGGGGGAATATTGGGAGGTTTTACCCCCAATCTACCTGCCCTACAGGAGATGAAAAGCCAATACCAGCAATACCACCAGGGATACATTCAGAAAATGAGAATTGGATCAGGGACAAGCCCATCCAGACTATGAGCCGCCTCCTCCCAGCCCAGGGCCAAAGAAAGTCTTTCTGCATTGTGACAATGTGAGGAAGTAGATTGGGAGTGTACCCCAGTATGCCTGCCTCATGGGGCCAGACAGCTCAGTAGACACCATGGAAAATTTATTGAAAGTGGTAGAACAAAAGTTGGTCCATCTGACATTTGGTGGCCCCCATTTCTTCAGATCTCCAACAGTCTTTCTGCTCCTGTGGGGGCAATCTGCCTGCCCCATGGGAGCAGAAAGCCAACTAGACACCAGGACATTTTCTGTAAAATAAAAAGAGGGTGAGGTGTAGCATGCCCGTACTTCTGACCCCTATATAATCTTTTTGCCCTTCTTTGGGGTGAATTTGGATTTACTTCCAATCTGCAAGCTGAAAGCTTTTTAGCCTACAAGGGAAAAAAATCATTAAAAAAAAAGGATGGGGTGGGGATTTGGCACATCTTGGTATCAATCTCCCACCCTTAGGGTGGGAGATTGATAGGTTTATCTCCAATGTGTCTGTCTAGGGCGGCAGAAATCACAATAGACATCAGGGAATGGTGTCATATATATTTATCTGGTGGGGGTCTAGCCAGTCATTTTATCAGGCCACAATCCCTGCCTCAACGCATCAGTCATTCAGCCCCTTTGAAGAGGCAGAGTGGGGAATCACCCCCTCTCTGCTTGTACATATGTGAAACTACAGCCAAAGAAATCCCAGTTTCTTTTAATTTTCTGTGGTTGGCTGCAGTGTTTTCTGATAGAGTTGGCCGGCACCTAGCGAACCCTCCAAACCCTGGGCATTTAAAAAAAGTAGAGACTCAGAGGAAGCCAGGCCGGTATGGTGTATGTGGATCCCTATATGTTTATATATCAAGAATTCTCTAAGAAAACCAAAAGTATGCATAACAAAACACTTAATCACTTTTCATTTTTCAATACGGTTGGGTTTGGTTTTTGGACCCAGGGTCCAATAGCACCCTGGAGACCCTACAAACCCAGGTTTTATTTTTAAATTAGAGACCCAGGGTAATCAAAGGTCATGTGGCTTGTGTCGATCCTAGCTGATTATCTTACTAAGAATGTACTGTGAATGTCAAACCTATCAAAAAACACGCAATCTCCTTTCATTTTCCAATCAATTTGACTTCAGTATTTGGGCCAAGGCCGGCCGACACCCAGGGGTCCTACATACCCCCAAGTATTTCTGAAAACTAGAGACTCAGATAAACCCAGAATGAAGTGGCTTGAATTGATCTCAGCACATTTTGAACAGCCAACAGTAAAGGTTCTCTGTTCCCACATTTCTCATGCTGTGTGGGTGGATCTAACATATGTGACATTAACAGGTAATGACTGTAAACCTGAGGTGACCACAATGACTAGACATTGACTTTACACAGTCTCAGTTTTGACCTGTCCTGTCCAGTTTGGCCCGTCTAGTTGTAGAACATTTCTCGGTGAAAGAAGCTGTGCTTCCAAATCTATCCTGTGTGTGTAACTTATAGTTCTTCCAGCAGGTTTTCCAGAAGAGGGTTTATTGATTTGCATTTATTTTCTGTTTAACTTTTTTCCAGTCTACTAGATTAAAAGAGGGTAAGTCATTTAAGAATGCTTCAAATTTTGTCCCATTTTTCGAGGAGGAGTAATTGTTAACAAGATGGTACTTGATGAATGGTTTATCTGTTATGTGGAAGCACGGGGTAATACAGAATAATCATTTGAGAATCTTCCAGAAAGGTTACTCATTACCACCTTTGTAAAGAATTTATCCTTGACGTCAGTCAGGCTGATAGCTCTATAAGACACATGTACATCCAGAGACCCTCTATTTAATTGGGCAATTATATTGTTTCTTCAAGAGAGCCATCAGCTCATGTATTTACAACCTAATTATTCTCAGTAGAACTGGGGTCCACCAGCCAGTCACACACTTTTGAAGAATTATTTCAGGCTTAGGTGTGAACTGCAATCTTTTTCATTTATCAGTGCTTAAATCACCTGAACTTTTTTATCCACTGGAATCAATTAACAGCTTCATCTATTGCTTCTTCATCATTTGAATTCACTGATAGGGCAGTCACTTCTCAAAGACGTTTTTTGGATGATTAGGCAAATTTTATTCTTGGGTATAATGTGGTATGATACTAGAATACTGTAACCAGTAAAATCATCTGACAGAAATATTGTAACCTTTACAAAATATATTGCCCCATCGAAGATAATAGACAATCTACGTCAAGTGGGTCAATCGTTTTGCAAACTCTATTTTATACAATATTTCTCTCAGACAATATTTTTGCTAACAATATTCTATCAGACTAATGTGTCATCCATGCCTCTGGTGAGGATCCGTCTGATCTAGATATCTGCCCCCTCACGAAACTATTTGCTGAAAACTTTGTTTCTTTTGATGCAGTCCTTGAATTCAACTCATATCATCTACTGCTCCACAATTCATCTTTTCTTGTTGCTATGAAGTGCATGTATACCGCCAGTTTCCGAGAACTTGTTTCAAGTTTTTCTCTCTATACAGTTATAGTCAAGCACAGTGACTTGTTGCTCCTTATGTGGCATCTTTTCCCTTAAGCAGTGGTAAATGTTGTGCTTTTCTTGAAGTGCAAATGCAGCACCCTTTCACAAGTTTTCATAGGAACATGCTGGTCCAGCCGTAGGGAAGTTAGTTTCCTCCCTAACTGTTTATTAGTTAGAGTTTCGGATCTTGAGTCATCAGTATTATGTGTTCTTGGAAAATTATAATCTTGCGCCCTCTTATTTGAAAGGATCAAGTACAACTCTTAACTATACAGTGTGGCTGCAAAATTAGCACATATCGTCTGCTGCAGATCCTCTCTTCACATAGAGTGACGAGGAAGAGAGACAAGCAGGTAATGCCATGTGCTAATAGTGCAATAAGTAAACTTTACTTCATGCATGAAACTTGTATTCATTGTCCAGTGGCACAGCCTATAACTGTGGACTCTTCACCAGGTTCCTATCTTTTCAAACCTAAAAACCACTGGAAAAGCGAATAGGGCTGGCATTTAACTAAAACCATTTGTGGACTTACTCATACATCCAGAAGTACACTCAATCTTGTACTCATGCAGCTAATCATCTACCAATGTTCTTGCTCTTGCACTAATTCACTCGCCCATTCACAATAGCACGCACACAATCACTAATATGTTCCTTTATCAACCAAACCTAATGGTTCTGATGGATGTTCTTGAGGGGTCCGAGAGTGCTTCCGGTAGTGTGTGACTGCTAGTCTGTAAGGAATCTGGGAGTGTTGTGGAGTGAGCCTGCCAATTTAAAATGGATTTGAGAATGCAGTCCATAGTGTCAGACTACTACTTTAAGAGTGGTATGAGTGCTTTTGGTAGCGTATGTCTACGAGTCTATGGAGGGTATGAGAGTGATTCTGATTGTGTGTGTCTGCTACTCTGATGGGTGTGGATGTACAGACAATGTGGGACTGTAGTATGTGGGGGTGTAATAATACTTCCAATAGTGTGTGACTGGTTCTCTGTGAAGGGTGTGAGAGCGCTTCAGTAGGGTGCTACTACTAGTCTGTAAGGAATGTGAGACTGCTGTATTTTGGGTTGTTTGCTTGTCCACCACAAAGCCTTTAACAGGTCCCTCATGTTTCCTGGGGCACCTAACTCTTGGGTCCAAAGTGAGCATCAAGTGCACCCCTTTGACACTTGAACCATAGACTACCAAGGCAGATGAGTCCAAGGATTACTCAAGGAGGTGGTGTGGGTTAGCAACTGAGAACTCTGCAAAGCACACAATAGCAATAAATGACTACCCAGACAGTGTTCTTAAATGAACTTTAATTCACACAATTAAATACTAAACATAAAATTGCAAATGTACACAATGAAAAGCAGACCATTCTAGTCACTCATGAGCTAGAGATCTGTGTAAGAAAGTGTTGTATCTTGACTCTGTTATTCTTGCACTGCCAATGGAATCTTGCTGTAATGACATAACATGGAATGTTGGGAGTCAAATACACACAGTTGGCTGGGCTGAGCAGCATGCTGGCTGCTCCTGGTGGGGTCCTTATTGTGATCTTGTAATTATCTTGAATAAACCTCTCTGTACCACACCTACATGCATGGATTTGATCACTAAATTTTTTGGCGACTATCTAGAAGCGAACCTGCGTTTGTCACCTCATCAAACCTCAAGCAACAGTCATCAAACCTCAAGCAACAGTCATCAAACCTCAAGCAACAGATCACCTCAAGTTAAGCTTAGGCAACTGGCATCCCTGACCCCACCAGTGACCTCTACATCGGTCACCCACAGCAGTCTGCCAGTTGTTCCTGTGCGTCTGGGTGAAGTGCTACTTCACGAGCTGCCCTTTCAGTTTTGGGCGTCTACTCCCCATTTTCTCTACGCGTCTCTGCTGTGCCTTCTGTGAGGGTAAGCCTGCCATTCAACAACGTCTGCGTCCTGTGCTGTGCCTTCAGTGAGGGTAAGCCTGTATTACTGTCTTCAGGGCCACACATCGTTGTCTACACTGTCTGGTGAAGAAGTGTCCTGTTTCATGTGTGCGCTAGCCAAGCTTTGAAGGAGACTGCCATTCCCACTTTAAGTGTCCTGCACTGTTCTACAATTCTGCGCTTTCTATAGCTGCTGCGCCTTCAAGTTTATTGACTTATTCCACGTACTTGTACTTTCGAGAGGACCTGCCTACAAGTCTACTCTTCAGCTGTACATGAGCTACAGTGTCTGCTTTAACTATCTAGGTGCTGCAGAATCTCGACTTGTTGTTTCTCCACCCCACTACTGAAGATTTTCTGCAGTTTATCACTCTCCTGCATCAAGTTTTCCACTAGCACAACAGAGCGTGCACTTCCTGCACTGTGGACTATGTCACCGTGAAAAAGTCTAGTCTGCCAGTCGGAGCGGCATTTTGGTGAGCCGGTGTACTTGTTTAGTGCGTCTGAGACTAAGACTCTGCCTTAACTTGTGAGTAGGGGTGTTTTTGTTGTTGTTTTTTTTATACTTCACAGGCTTGGTGCTGCTACTTGGCAGTTGAACCTCCGCTTTTCAAAAATTGCATGAGCCCTCCACCACGCGCACGTTCTCAACACGTGCACCCTCCATACCTGCAGTGGGTCCGTGGGTCCTTTCTGACTCTGCATTCCTCGCGGCACTTTTATGACGTCCTCATGGCTCCTCTGTGCTTTGTCTCCCCGTATACGCGGTTTGAGCTGTTTATCAACCCGTTGGAGCACGTCTGCAACCGTTAGCCAGTCGGGATGTCGTCTCTTGCGTGCCGCCATTTTCTGTTTGGCAACACAGAGCCTCGTTGTGTCCACTGTTCAATATTGGTTTTTTTTGCCAACCACCCACAAGTCAAGTATGACATTTTCAATAAAGTTATTTGAAGCTGGCAGTTTACAGAAGCACCGTTGTTTTCTACGCCAACCACCCACAAGTCAAGTATGACATTTTCAATAAAGTTATTTGAAGCTGCCAGTTTACAGAAGCACCGTTGTTTTCTACGTATCGTCTCTTCTCTTGTTTCCCGTGTCTTCACGTTGGAATGCACGTACTTTTTTTACATGTTGTCGTCGTAAGCGCTGGAGCACAATTGAAGTACCTTCAGAAGCGGAAGCCTGAGCGCAGTTGGGGACTTCAACTGATGTTTCCTTTTGCATTCTACCTGGGATCGTGCCTCTGTAAAATTTGTTCACCATGTGTTTGTGCATACAGTCTAAAGCTCAAATTTCTCTTCTGCAGGGTTTGCGATTACAGTGTTTGTGCGCTTTTCTAGTGCGTATGTCAGGGGATTTTGTTTTTCTAGCATGTACATGCATATCTGGTTTATTACTTTCAGCATGTGTTTTACTGCCAGGCATTGTTACATTTCTTTCCTCTGCGCAAGTGTGTTTGTTTCTTTCTAATACTCGGGTGAGTAGTCACTCACCGGTGTTGTGTACTATGCAGTACAGTTTGTCTTTCACAAGATTGTACGATGACTTCTCGTTACTTTACATTATATGTTTACGGACCCTGTGTTCACACCTGCTGGTGTCTATTTTCTCCAGTGTTATCCTTCTTAGGATTTTGGAAAGGGTACCGTTGTCTCAACATCGTACTTTATTTGTTCGTGGGCCTTAGGTATACACCATGTAGGTACACGCTATAATGGTACACGCCGTGAAGAGTCCATTGTTTCCTCACTGTCTCATGCATGCTTTAAGTTTCCTTACACGGGAATTGCAGTGGCTTTTACTCCCATCTGCTCATGGTACATTTGTACGCTTCTCACAAGTGCACAACTATAGTCGGTCTTCCTCCTGGGAGCTATGCGAGGGTTTCAGTCCTTTTCGCATTATAATATGGGTTCCTACCCATATCTGTTTGTTGACATCGCTCAACCTCTCTTAGTTTTCACGATGTCAATATTACAAGGACTATGGTTTCTATGGGTCCTAGTCCCATCTGTTACTGATTTAATCCCTTATCATTTAAGGGTTTGCTTTTGGGTTATAGTCCTCCCGAACCTCACATATAGGTATGTATTTATTTTATTGAACTTTCTATTATTAATATACACTGTCTTTTTAAAAAAAAAAAAATTTATTGAGTTTTTTACCCTTAAATCAAGGCACTGTACATTAAATCATGTTTATGGTACAATCATAACAATTATTCATACAAAGCAAAGAGCGACACAAAAAAAAAAGACAAAAAAACAAAAAAAGGCAAAGAGTTATCCGGCCCGGTGTAGGCTGGGTGATTAAAGCAAAATACTGATACTTCATTCAAATAATAAATTTTTTACATTATCAAAAAACCCCAGATTTTTCCGGCTTTCTAACATAACCCTTTACAAAAATGGGATAAGCAAAGATATATATTTGAATACCATTACTACTAATATTATTTATGGGGAATTATTCTACTGGGTCCAATCTGCAATTGGAGCCCAGATTCTGCATCCCATAATCCTTTTCCTTCTCCCTTTGGTTTTATAAATTGAAAACTCTAAATTGTAAGTGGCTAATAGTCTTGCCCGCCAATTAATGAAAGTGGGTGGGTCAGGACTGATCCATTCATTGGTTATACATGCACGAGCCAACGCCATTGCAATAAACAGAGTAGCAGTTACTGATATCGATCTTAGATTACCCTCCCTATCAAAACCCACACCAATAATTACTAAATCCCCAGTGATACTAATTGGAGTTCCGAGAATATCACCCATAAAGTTCTCAACCTCTTGTAGAAAGAGTCCCAGTTTTGGACAAGAAAAAAACGTGGATCGAATCAGCAGCCTGCAGCCCACACCTATTACATTTGTCCCCCCTCTTGGCACCCCATTTAGCAATTTTGCCAGGTGTGTAGTACAAATCAAAAAGGGACATATAATGCTGACTTCTTAATCTGCCGGTCATTAAAATCCGGTTTGCCAAATCAAGAGACTTTTCTATCTTTATACCAGCTATTCCTAGTTTATTAGCCCACTTTGAATTCCATGTGTCAATATCATCCGGGAGTGATTCCAGTAGTTGTTGATACAACGATCCTATAGAGATTTTTTTCTCACTTTTTCAATCAGTGGGATTTTAACAAACTGTACCTCTATTCCTGACCCCATCCTACCCAAAAAAAACTACGTATTTGAAGATATTAAAAAAATTCTTGTTTGCCTATACCAAATTTCTCCTGAAGATCTACAAAGGACAACAATTGTCCTTTGTCAAACAGATCACCCACACACAATAGATCTTTCATACCCCATCTAAATGTAGTTTGATCCCGAAATATTATAGGAAGCAAACCAGATGCGGAGAAGGGGGTATAGACATTCAAATTTGGGATATGTAGTTTACTTCTAATTTGTTTCCAGACTGCAAAAGCAGCCTTGAGTATCTTGAACTTGGTCTTTTTGTAGTAACTAGGCTCTACTATCCAAACTAAACAGCCATTGGTGTCTGCTCCCAACCCAAATTCATAAATGGATGGTCTGTTAAAAAATGGAATCTCGGCCTTAGCACCAACTAAAAGGGGACCCATATATTGCAACATACTAGCCCAATAATATCCCAAAAAATATGGAACACCCCATCCCCCACGATTTCTTTGTAGAACCATCCTTTTAAATGCCCTTCTCGGTCTCCGATACCCCCAGAGAAATCTAGAGCAAATCCTCTCTAACTTAATAAAGCAAGAGGTGGAGAACTCAAGGGGACTGTCCGAAATATATATAGAAATTTAGGAAGGACTAGCATTTTTAAAACATTACACCTCCCATGAAGGGAGAAATGAAGGTGGTCTAATCTTTCCAATGTTGTGTTCACCTTGTCCATCACTGGGGTAATGTTCAAATGAGGAATCCTTTCCACTTCCGTTGTAATTCTAATCCCAAGATATGTTGCTTCAGAGACAATTGGTAGATTTACCGGAACATCAGAGCCTGAATAAAGCATCTGAGTTTTATCTACATTTAGTTTATAGCCGGAAAATCTACCAAACTGCCCTGCCAAAGTCTTTATTGCGGGGAACGCTGAAGATATATCACTGGTGAGTACCACAATGTCATCGGCGTACGCCAGTGCTCTGTATTCTATATCATACGGACTTACCGGCTTAATATTTGTACTCAAATTTAGTTTATTAAGAAATAAATCAATATATAATGCAAATAGTAAAGGGGAGCATGGACACCCCTGCCTAGTACCTCTACTAATGCTAATAGGTCCGGACTCCTGTCCTGAGATACGTATAGTTGCTTCTGGACATATATATAAAGTTCTCACTGCTTGAATGAATTCGTAGCAGAACCCCTTCCATCGCATAACATCCCACAGGAATTGCTAAGAGACCCTGTCGAACGCCTTCTGGGCATCCAACAGGATCACCCCCAATGGAGATTTGGTTGCTTGAGCCCAATCTAAAAGGGCTATTACACATCTCACGTGATCGGCTGTATCCCTGCCAGGGATAAACCCGTGCTGATAATCTGATACTAAAGGAGTAATAACTATTCCTAGGCGACAAGCCATGATTTTTGAAAAGATTTTGCTATCAGAATTGATAAGCGAGATGGGCCTATATGATGAAGGGTTCAATTCAGGATTGTCCTTTTTTTTAAAAACAATTATGGTGGTGTTCCGCCAAGAGTCAGGGACAGAACCACACTGTGCAGAAAGAAACAGTACCATGAGTTCCGGCTTAAGCACCTCCCGATAAGTCTTAAAAAACTCAAGGGGAATCCCATCAGGCCCTACCGCTTTCCCTGTGGCTAAGGACAATATTGCTCCCTCTACTTCTTCCCAGGTTATACATGCGGCCAATTCCTCATTTTGATTCTGTGTAACCTTGTTTATTTCTATCTCAACTCTAAACTCCTGTATCATATCTTCTACGCCACTTATCTCTTGTTCAGTATATAACTGATGATAGTACCTACGAAACACACCCAGAACTTCGCTTGGGGAGTCCTGAATCCGACCAAGATGGTCCTGAATTCTATAAATTTGATTGGCAATTTCTCTTTGCTGCAGTCTCTTTGCTAAAATCCTTCCAGTATTTTCCCCAGATTCATATATTTGAGTCCTGTACAAGGCCAGTTTTGCCGCAACCTTCAAAGCGAAATGTTGATGAATTTTCATCTTTTAGATTGCAATAGCTTTTAAGGTTGCATCACTGTTTTGATGTCTAGTTATTTCCCCCATTAGATCTATTTCTAATATTCTTAGCTGGCCAATCCAACCCTTCATTTCCCCCATAGTTTTCCGTTGTTTAGCTATAGAGTAACTGAGTGTTTCCCCCCGAACCCCAGCCTTGAAGGCATCCCAAACAATGGGGTCTGAAGCAGTGCCCCTATTGATTTGAAAATATTCTTTAATCCAATCACCCATGTAGGCACAATATTCGGAATCTAACAGTAATTTACGTTCAAATGTCCATACCTTCTGTTTAGTTCTAGGGCTAATGGCTAATTCCAAAATAACCAGATTATGATCGGAAATGATCCTGGGAATAATCTCTATTTTAGCGTTCGCTATTATTTCAGCTGAGATAAAAAAATAATCCAAACGAACATATTTTTTATGTGGGGCTGAATAAAAAGTAGCCCCAGGATCATTAATCTTAAGGGTATGCCATACATCCAATAGCCCGAGTTCTCTAACTAGACCTTGGGTAGCTTTAAAGACTTTAATTTTCTTACCCCTATAAGAGAGATTACTAGTTATGTCAAAATTGCTCTCTAAATGTAGATTAAAGTCTCCACAAAAAAATTAGAGGGGTGACCATGATGCTAATTCAACACTCAAATAATGCATCACTTCAGGGTCGTCTAGATTAGAACCGTAAATAGAACAGATCGATAATGGAGAGCCATTAACAAGAATTTCAACAATGGCCCACCGCCCCAAGATATCCTCTTTCACCCGTTTACATACTCCCAAACGGTGTTTAGTCAGTATCGCCACACCCCTAGTAGTAGTACTCTGTCTAGTACTGGCAAGCACTTCCATACCTAGATCATTCAGCCACCCACAATTATTCCAGGGGATATGAGTTTCTTGTATACAAAGCACATCAATACACATACCTTGCAAAATTTGGGCCATCACCCCTCTTTTTTTCTTATTGTTTAAACCACATATGTTCCATGAACATATACGTAGTCTACCAATCATCATTATTTCTAAAGATTGTCAAATCCGATCTACCCAGCCCACTCCCGGGACTAAGTTTCAAAGCATGAAAAAGAAAAAAAATGTTTTACCTTCACATAAGAATTAGTACCATAACCATAATACAAAATAGATAAAAACCAGCAATGCCTCGCACAAACCCCTCCCTCCCCCACCCCTTGACCCCCCCAACCAACCCCCCCTTCCACCCCTCCCACCCCTCCCAACTGAGGCATAAGGACTGAGTCCTCTGAGATGGAAAGCGGATAATTGAACGCCCTCCCGGACCCCCCATCCCCTTAAATCACAGCTCAGACAGTATAGGGGTATCCCTCCATCCCTTTCAGATTGTACTCAAAAACTCTTGTGCTGAAATTTCAGACACAAAAAATTGTGTCTGACCCTTGTAAATAATTTTTAATTTTGCTGGATTGAGTAAAAAGGCCTGTGCCCCCTTAGCCTGAAATAGGGAAATCATTTGACGAAGATGCCACCTTTTTTTAACTGTAACCTGACAAAAATCAGGGCGAACAAAAAATTCACATCCTTTGCCCTTTCTTTTCCTGTCTGGACGAGCTAAATCATAAATTGCTTCCCTTAACAAAAAACTATTTAAACAGATCAGAATCATTCTTGGCCTTTCATTTAAACCCACTGTTCTGGTCCGCTGACTGAATGGGAACCTATGAGCTCTCTGAAGCTCCGCTTCCCAGTTCCACTGCTTGAGTTCTGGAAAAGCTTCTGTAAAAGTTCAATAACAAACTGCCGGATATTTTGACCCTCCAGTTCTTCGGGTATTCCCAGGATCCGTAAATTATTCCTTCTAGAACGGTTTTCAAGATCCGTCAATTTCCACGTGACGTCTTCTTTCAGAGACTGCAGGGATGCAATAGTGGCCTTCTGTTGCACTGTTTCGTCCTCCAATGCTGAAATCCTCGCCTCAGCTTCCCCAATTCTTGTAGAGAACTCAGTACATGTCTTTGCTACTCGGCGCACGGTGTTCTGCAGTTTTCGTACTGCACTCTGAATCCGAAGCCCTTCCACCCTGGTCTCCTCTCGATGAGCCATTACACTTAAATAGATGGTGGAAAGGGTAATTTCTTCTTGTAGAGGCTTATCTGAACCTACAGCTTCTCGAGAATTTATTCCTTGCTCCAGGTCCTCATCCAGCTGAGGCGAGAACGAGTAATCCCAAACTAATGATCCAGCTGGACCGTGAGAACTTTTTACCACAGATTTATGTGTTTCTTTTTGTTTGCGAACAGTCCCCTTATCAATGGAAGCCTCATCACTCATCCCTTCTTCATCCAACCGTAGACTGCTTATGTCACTTTTGTCTTCTGCCCAATCTTTCCCAAGGCTCTCATTCTCAGAAGAATAAGAGGGATCCGACATGGAGTAAAACTTGTCACCAGAATCTATATCTTTAGCACCCTCTATGTCTAGTTGATCTAGATTTTGCAGGCCCAAGGACTCCTCCCCTCTTGCCAAAAGATTACCATCCCAATTGTATTTTCTAGGTTCAAGAGCCAAGCTGTCACCTTGGGACATGATAAAGGGTATTACTGTTTGTGCAGAGTCCTGTACGGGTGTTGCCCCTCTAATACCTATATTGCTAGTTAGGGCAGTTTCACTCATCAAAGAGGAATCTTGCGTGATGCCTATTTTCACAATCCCAGTCTCGATACTCTGCTTATCCCCGCTCATATTCGCCAAGCTGCCCTGCATAGCCATACTACAGTCTCTCTCTTCGCATAAAGTTGCCTCAAAGTCCTTATTATGCATTACCGACATTACCGACAGCAGTGGCACGGCAGTAGCAATGATATTACCCGGGGGAGTCTTTGTCTTATCGCCGCCTTCGGCAGAAGAATCTTTGCTGTGTAATAACAAAGCCGGCGGCGCAGCAGCAGCAACATTGTTGCCAGGGAGAGTCACTGTCTTATTAGAACAATCCATTGAAGAGTCGATCCCCCCGGTCTCCGCCATACTCTTACCTTTTCCGATTTGCTTTTTGAATAGCCCAGGAACCGTTTGCGGTTTCCGGGTAGTGCTGCCTCCTCTCACCGCAGGACCTGGAGGAGAGCCGTACATACAACGACGTGTTCCACCATCTCCGCTTCTACCCGGATTGACCTTCGGGCTCTCTGCGGAAGAGGTTGCAGTCGTCACAGGCCCCCGGGTCTTAGCGCCCTTGGTGATGCTCTTCGGGGCCATTGTAAGCGTTGATGAATATGGGGAGAACTCGGTCTGCCGCCAACACAGAGAACCGGTGCACCGCCAGCACAACGAACCAATATGCCGCAAACCACGAAACCCAGTTGCGATCGGGAATTGTAGAAGCGGAGACCGATACTGCCACAGCATTTGTAGGGTTTCACATTGTCCGAGCCACCATCCATTCTACAAAAAAAGAATAAAGTAGGGGAGGAGGGGAGAATTACTCCGGGAGAGCGTCAGTATCCAGCTTACTCGGCCGAGCAAGCGGCCGCCATCTTGCCCACGTTTTCTACACTGTTGTCTTTATATTATATTTTGTTATTATGTATTGATGATGGTGTTTGACTTGGGTGAGGATTATCCTTTTACTTTTCCTCATCTTCCTGGTTTTCTTTCTTCATTTCTGTTCTTTTTGTGATGTTTTCTCCTGGTGCCTTGTGTGGATTCTGAGCTTTCCTCTGCTTTTCTGCCGTGTTTTCTTTCTCTGTGTTTTCCACATCCTGTAGTCCGGAGTTTTGTTGGTTCTTTCCTCTTCTGCCTTTTTACATTCCTGTTCTGGCCAGTGGGTATGTTTTGGGGCAGTTGTTCGTGGTTCCTTCTCTCTTTTTCTTTCTTTTGTGTATAAAGGGAGGATGGTTCTTATGTCTTGGTTTTCCTCTCTTCTTTGCTTTTCTCATCCCTTTCTATGTTCTTTTCTTTCAATGGTTTCATGTTTCGGATTTCCTTCATTTCCTCTCATCCTCGTTCTTCTTTCTGGTTCTCTCAGTGTTCTTTTTATATATATAGAAGAAAGGGGGATATGTTGTATCTTGACTCTGTTATTCTTGCACTGCCAATGGAATCTTCCTGTAATGACATAACATGGAATGTTGTGTCTTAAGGTTTCTGCACATACACAGAGCTATACACAGGATAATGGGACCCCGGAATACAGTGGTTTGCCTACCATATACCGTAGCACCCAAAAACCCCAACCCAACTAGCTTAGCATCCCATTAGCACCCAAGTACCAATGATTGGACAACCCAGAACACGGTATCTTTATCTCAGGACTCGCAGAAGCAAGAACACTCTTTCGTCACTCACTCGTACTTGTCCACAAGGTGCGTAGGAAGAGACACTGGATAGGTTAAAATGTTTATTCCAACTTACGTGCTCTAATGTACAGTACACGTGTCAGTACTAATAGCATAATGCATATGAATAATATAAGCAGCATGGTTACAATTCCATAGAATACAAACGGGGAAAGCATCTCATAACTCAGTGGATAAATGTCTAAATAACATTACCACCCTCCCCGTGCAGTAAGATAGTTTATTATAAAAATAGAAGACCTCTGGGCTTTGACTAGCGAACCCCCATACCTCAGTCTCTAGATGCAGAATTACATCAGCAGGACATCATAGCTCTTCTCACTGAAAAGGATTTCTCCAAGTGTCCAGCGCCAGCACAAACTGCAGTATTAAAGGCACACAAAGTTTCATGGCATTTGCGCCTAATGTTATGTCTGGGTGCGCGAGACTGGCCATATCAGGAAGAACCAAAATACATTGTTATGCGACCTTGTACATGTTGTGCAGTCTGAGCCCAAATCGAACAAGAGAAAAGGTGAAAGACAGAAAATGCAGACAGCGCAAAGGAACTTGGCAAGAGCAAAGGGCGAGGGAGCCCTGGCTCAGTGTAACGTGCGCAAAGAAAAGCAGCATGGCAGCTAGTCCTAGGCCAACATAACAAGGCAGGCAACAAACCACAAGACACCCTCCCTGGTCAGTCCGGCGTCCAAGACAGAGGGCAAACCAAAAAAAATATCCAGTAGAGCACAGGGAGCGCCCAAACGGCGAAAAACAAGTCAATCCATGAAAGTGTAAGTGCAGAAAAAAGCCATACCCTCCAAAAGGGCATCATTGGAATCGTCAAAAAACATAGATGCCATCCAATCCATGAGATCAAAAGAGCAGGAATGCTCCTCAGCAGAGGGAGCATCCAAAAGCAATGCGGGACAACTTGCGTGATAAACGAAACAGCTTTGTTGTAGGAGATCCTGGGCAGCCGCCCAGATATCCCATTGCGCCAAAATCCCCAGCGCAGCCGCACGCGCCATACAGCCGGCAACGGAACAGTCCTGCTCATGGGCCTCTAAGGGACCCATCAACTGAACAAAATCCGGAACAGACAATGACGAATTGGAGAGGCAATAATCCAAGGTCCAGGTGAAAGGACAGCGGATGCAAGTCATTACAGGTTGCACGCAAGTGAAATACGCAAAGCGAAAGGAAAGAGTATATGACACACTCAGTGTCGCCAATGGCAAGACACCAAAACCAGCCAAAAGGCGCTCACGAAGCAGCTGGAGGCGTTCTGGATCGAGCAGGTCCCATCGGGGAGCAGCCATTGCGCATAAAACAAATTAATAACAGGACACCAGCCGCCAAGGCGATGATCAACGGGAAACCGCCAAAGACGCTGGAAAAAATAGAATGAATAAACGCAGGGATGACACCAAAAATAGTTTGGAAGGAGGACACCAAACCAGACCCCACGACTTTAAAAAAGTGTACCAGACCTTCTGTGTTAGATGCGTTAAAAATACGATGAATTAACTCCCCAAAATGTTGGGGGAGATTAGTGTTCAAAAGGGCCTGTATTTCACTGTGGGTACTCGCCACCTGGAGAATGAATGTCTCCCGGGCGGACGTGAGCATAACTTCCTCGTTCAATAATAGTGCCTTTATTCTGCTCAGTCTATTGAAATCTGCCTCCATGGTAGGGATGGAAGGCCAAATAGAGATATCAACCTTGCCATGAGGGGGAGGAAAAAGCACATTTTTGCAGCAGACAACCCTGTGCGAAACTGTTACAATGTAAGGAATGCCAGCCTGCAGGCCACAACAGTTTTCGTTATTTAAAAGTAAATAACTACCATTGGAAAGGAGAGTGAAAGTAGGAGAAATAACAGGAGCAGGAATACCTTTCAGCACACAAGCAAGATTAGGAGCGGAAACGCTACATGAGCCATGCAATTTAATGTGTTTACAAATAAGCGAATGACCCATAGTCGAGTCGCAGGACTCCCCCGTGAGAAAGACTTCCTTGCCGTCCCGAAGGCATTTATACATGAAAGGCAAGGACCAGAGTTCATGCAGGAAAGCACTGCCCAAGGGCCGGTAACGGCCCACAGGGTAATGTTTCATGCACGAGTCAAATTCAAACAAGGAAAAAGGTAAAGCGATAACCCCATGAACTAGCCACACAGCAGAATCGAGTTCTGCAACAGAGAACGGCAAAGGATCCATCTTTTCGATATGTAATAAAGTGAAAGTTGCATCTTTCATGGACATGAATTGCTGTTTGTCAGTTAAATTAAAAGGTAGAAACAAGGCAGAGGTGTTCAAAAAATGCCAAGGAACTTTACCTAACTTAAGCGTTTGTAAAGTCCATGCAAACTGCATAACTGAACGCAATTGATTCTGACCATGATATAACACAGAAACATCATCTTGTACAATATCAACAACAGAGGACACAATATTCTCTAAAGTATAAATGCGTGAAGACAGGGTATTAATACTATTGTCAACAACAGCAAGCACCTTTTCCATATTTGCTTGATCTATTTCCCGAAGACGGGAAGCAGCTTCCATTTGTGATAGCTTCCAGAGTTCATTATATGTCTCATAAATGAATCTCTTAGGTCGGGGACCACGAGGTCCCAAAACAAAGTCGGACAGATCAATATTGCCTGAAAGGAGGGACAAATGTTGTTTAACAGAATCAAGGGACGAATGTTGCAGCCATTGTTTGCATAATTTACCAACAGAATATGTAGTGACAGTACGAGAAGCAGTAAATCTCGGATCAGGCCTATCCTGTGTGTATCTAGTACCTGAGTCATGAAAACGCATTTGACATGCATTAGATGATATAGGCCATACCAACCAGGGTGACTGATCCAGTTCGGAAACATTAAATGAGTTATTCTGTAATAGAGCCTGTAGGGTCGTCAGTGACAGGTTAAAACGTGAGCTATCATTGGGAAAACTCGACAGGGATGGAATTGAGGGCGAGTTTAATTGTTTAGTGGTAGCTAAGCCCCAACACGTAGTTTGATAGATGGAAGCATTTAGGAACATAATCTGGGTAGGGATGAGGCAAGCACGATGCAACGCCTCGGTTCCCTGTACCTGCCATGGCTTGGAGCCCCAAATAGATTTCAAATCTATTGCATCCACCCAGTACTCATAACCACCCACTGCTAGGGCACTTAAAAAGGAACCCGAATAAAGCAATTTTGTGTGTGTTAACATAATTTTCTGAGTTGATGTCGTATTAAGTCTAAAATAATAGGATGCAGGGTTCGACCGATTAAAATCAGTAAAATAGGTAAACTTATTTCGAAGAGTTTGTGAGCTACCTGGCAAGGGGTTTGGACAATGTTCCCATTGGGTGTAGTTAACAAAACTACGCAGGGCACTTGGCTTATGAAGAAAATGATTACCCCAATGTTGGTAACAATACAAATCGGCATAATTCGCAGAATTCATATATAAATCTTCAGCATTAAAAGATGCATAATATTTTAAATCGGCAAACAATGCTTCAACGGCATGCACATCCCAATCATCAGAATGAATATTATTTTGTACTACATCACCCATCGAAACACGAAGGACATTAGGTACATTAATAATTTCCGTCGGACCATGGATTTGATAGTTCACTGCATCCCATACGATGCCATCAGCAACTGGAAAAGCTGAAATGTTCACAAATGTATGGTCACGCTTCATGATGTGAGACGAGGAATGAGGAGCCAAAGTTCCAGAAACATAGTCTACAGCAGAGCGTTCAGGTAAATAGTGACCATTGATTAGTAGAAAAAACACTGTGACAAAGCCAATGGACATGAACAAAAACATCAAGAAAAGTACCAACCAGATGTATGTCCAGGGTGGAATCAAAAAATTGTCTCTAAACCAGGATACAAAAATACTGAACTTGGATGGGACTTTTGAAGATGTGGAATCCGAATCAAAGGAATAACGAGTCGGACTCAGTGGCGTTATTGGTTGATGTGCCACCGATTCAGATGCAGGATAAGTATACTCGTCCTCGTCGATATTGGTGGAGAGTTGGGGATCAATTATAGTTTCAGGCAAAGGAGAGGATTCAGGCAAATCAACCATCTCAATTACAGCATCAGCGACCGTTCGTGTAGATGGGCCACGAACATATGTCCGATAAATGGCAGGACAAGAGACCGCTGGTGTGACACTATTCAGGATCGGCCAGGCGCTGTAGCTTGACATTTTCCACTGAGATGTATCTGTTCTCCTTGCGACCAGGAAGCGGTGGTAAGATGACTGTACGTGTTCCCTTCAAGCCCAGAACTGGAACCGGTGCACGAAAAGAGGGGCCAAATTCTTTTTGTTTTCAACCTTCTCTCGAACCAGTTCTCCAACCTTTGGAAGCCAGCCGGCTACCGGAATCTGCAACGCAGGATCTGTGGCTGAAGGCAAATGTGTAGTTGCAAGTTTGTCTCGGGCTTCTTGTAAGTCCTGTAACATAGCAGAATGGTTATCTACATCAAACTTGGCGGATTGCGCCGCGATGTCTGGACCCTCAAGGTCAGGCACAAACATTCTTATGCCAAAGAGCATTTCGTATGGGGTCCGCCCACCCAGAGGTCTTCTAGGGAGATTATTAAGTGCACGCTGAACGGTATTCAAGTGGGCCAGCCAGTTCCTGCCAGTACCTATAACTCTAGCTGTTAAGGATTGCTTTAAGTCACGGTTCATTCGTTCAACGATAGAGTTGCCCTCAGGCCTATACGGAGACGAAAATTTCACCCGCACCCCAAGCGAAGCCATAGCATCCTTGTAAGCCCTAGAGGCAAACGCTGGACCTTGGTCCGAATGGAAGGTGCCGCATGCGAAAATTCCCACAAAGACACGCAAATCCCTGATTACATTTCGAGCGTCAGCACTACGTTGTGGCCAGACCCAGAGGAACCGTGTGCACGAGTCCACTGCTACTAAGATGTATTTATAGGCAGTGTCTGATGAGAATGGACCGCAGTGATCCAAGTAAACACACCCAAAGGGTCTGTTAGCAATGCAGAGCGGGGTCTGTGGTGGGCGTGTTACCGTGGAAGGCTTAATCTGTTGACAAACATCGCAAGAAAGCACAAAAGCACGGGTGTCTTTATATAATCCACGCCACCAATAACGCTGCTGCAAGATGGAAACTGTAGCTGACACACCTGCATGAGCCGAAGCCATGCCTTCGTGTGCAGCTGATATCAAGGCACTCCTGCGGTCCGCGTTGGGGATCAGCCGATCTCCAACGTCAGGTATTGTTACATAAGGAACCTGATCGGGACTTAATTTGTAAGAATACTTGGAAGGGAACCCTGTAGGGTAATTAACACCTTCCTTTGTTGCAGCAATAGCTGCTAGAATAACAGAGTCAATTTTAGACATGGACCTGGTAACCGCTGCTACTGAACACGTGACTACTGCCGAACGGGCAGCTTCATCTGCCAGATCGTTACCAATAGCGTGTGCGCCCACCCGCTGATGGCCTAAGGTGTGAACCACCTGTGTGAGGGGCAGACGTTGTTGCAATTCTGCCACTCGAACCCAAAGCATTTTATGCTTAATTGTGCTCCCTTTGCGTCCTTGTAGTCATTTTTCGACCAGAAAAACAGATTGTCATTGTAAGATTGTACACAGTAGTAGGAATCACATACAATAAGAGTGGTCTCATCCTGAGAAGCGAACTCAAGCGCAAGTAGCAATGCATGCAGCTCGGCCAATTGTGCGGTACTATCTCCAAGTGTGCGAGTATGCACTGCAGAGGATTTGAACTTTCCACTTACAAAGGAACCCGCAACAATAGCACATGCAGCTGAATAAGCGTGCTTGGACCCAGTGGCCGGTTGCGCCGAACCATCGGTGTAGATCACACATTTGTAATCCTCAAGCGGTAGTAAAAACAAAGGAGGAGGATGAACGAATTCATACTGCAAAAACTCCTGAGTCTGAAGAGAAGAATCAAAAACAAAAGTGACGTCCGAAGACGTCAAGGATGTAGCCCATTGTATCCAACGGGGATGCATTGCTTTTGAGTTCGGTACACTTGCCTTTGTTACTGCCTCTAGGGCAGGACAGGGTGTCACCACTAGAATCCGCTTTCCCTGTGCCAGTGCGCGTTCTTTTAGAATCGCCATTTGCACTGCAGTTAGAACTTTTCGACAGATGTAAAGCGCAATTCAGCGGAAGTGTACAGATGTGACTTGTATGCGATGGGTACTGTATCACCTTCATTAAAGGTTAAGTATGTGAATCCCACCGCCCCCGGAATTATTCTAATCACCAGGTTTGTGTGGTTATCACGAGTCAAAAGATATTTAGACTCCAAAAGGTCTGTCTGCAAAAACTGCAAAATCGAGGTATGCTCAGGCAGCCAGCAAGACCTTGAATAAGTAGGTTGTATCAAAGCATACAAAGGCTTGATACGCTGGGCATATTCGGGAATGTAAGTACGCCCGAAATTCTGAAAACCCAGCAAAGACTGAAGTTTCTTCAGAGTATTTGGGGGGCACAAACGTGCACATTTTTCCAAGAAATGGGGGGCTAAGCCCTTACCTTCGTTATTGAGCTCATAGCCCAAGAACAGAACGGTAAATTCAGCAATGTGTGACTTAGCAAAGTTAAATTTGTAACCCTGCTCCGCAAATTCAAGAATAATGCGGTCCACACGGGACAGATGCTGATATAACTCGTCGTCTGTCAGATAGATGTCATCTACGTACGAACATGCGTCTTGATCAATGTCATTTAACAAAGAAACAACACGGGCGGCGAATATACCCGGACTATTTTTGTAGCCCATGGGTAAACGCCGGAACTGGAATAATTTACCACCGGAAGTGAATGCGGTCCATTGACCACTCTCCGGGGCTAGGTTGTGCGTGTATAAACCGTTTGAAAGGTCAAGTGTCGTTTTATATTTTTTACGAACAAGACTGTCTACAAGCGCAGAACTATGTGTATTCTGTACCGCAAAGTTCCGACAATGGGAATTTAAATGCCGGTAATCCAAAACTAAGCGGTACGATCCATCGGGTTTAGAAACCACGAAAAGGGGATTGTTCATAGGTGATACGCATGGTTCGATTACTCCCTGATATTCCAACTGTGTCAGAATTTCGGAGACGGGGCCTTTTGCCTGCCGTTTGATGGGATATTGGGGTTGTGGCTGCGGTAGTGACCGCAAAGGTATTGCATGAGGAGGTGATTCTTCATCCCATCCCACATGGTTGCGGTATAACGCTGGTGCCAGGTACACAGCCCACTCAGCTGCAAGTGCTTCAGCTTTGTCTTTTGGGACATGCCGTGAAAAGCTTGGAAGGATTACCTCCTCTCCTTTATGTGCAGCTAAAACGAATGGGGGTGGCCAATCCACCTCTGCTAACAAAATGTCATATGAAGAGGTTAGATTTTCCCAAAAAATCCCTTTTATTTCACGCGGTATGTCACCTTCAATTTGGATGACTATGTTGTAAAGTCTGTCAGGGGGTGCCACTCTCGTGTCAGCTGTCTCTACAGTAACGAATGTTTCAGTTGCTGTCGCCTCCATATGAGGACGTAGCGCCTCCCGCACTATGGTAACTTCCGCGGCGCTGTCTAGGAGGGTCACTGCCCACGTCCAATTCTGGAGTCTCGTTCTCACGGTCTGTGGCATATTTCGCTGTTACAGCGGCAACTTTTTTCTTTTGAAATTGTGGTCGAGGAAGGTGAAAGTCTTCTGCTTTCCCTCTGACTTGTTGTCGAGGTTGGTCTCGCTCCTGGGGAGCCTCTCGGCCCCTTCCTCTATCTTGCCGTCCTCCTCCACCAGCCTGTGACGACGTCTGGGCCTGTGAAGAACGAGGAGAACGGGTATCAGAGCTCTGAAACCTTTCTGGTGATTTAATTCTCGACCTATCACGTAAATCATAAGTACGTTCCGAAGAAACCGAAACTGGGGAAGCGCCTCTCGACCCCGGCTTCTTTTGTTGCTTACCCTGTTTTTTCTGTCTCCAACTCTTTTAGTGAAGACTGGTCTATCATCTTTCTCAGATGTACTTTTTGTTTGTGTAATTTGTGGTTGCGATTGAGTTTGCATTTTTACAAAAGGCTTGTTGCCTAGGCTATTTCTTCCAATTGTTTTATAAGCCCGGGCTATAATTTTCGGTAATTCGCGGGGCCTGTCCAACTCTGGGACTAAAGCCAAAGCATTCGCTACTTGAAAGTTCATTGCATCGCCCTTGACATTTCCAAGGATCAGTTCAGCTACTACATCAAACACTCCCACTAGTCTCATCCCTAATTCCACAGCCGCTTCAGGGCCATGCTCATCCTGTACTTTTTTAATTACAGAGGGTAGAACCGTCATGGAAGGAGTACCAAAACATTTTGAATAAACTGCTGCGAATACCTTACCCCAGTTTTCACATGATGTCAAATCGGGGATTAAGTCTTTTGGCAAACTTATCGTAAGGATGCAGTGTTTATCCACCGAGGATGTATGTGGAAACACCGCTTCTATCTGATCGAACTTTTCTGCAAGCCAGTAAGGATAATCGTCCTTATTTTGTGGACGTTTGCCCATCACAGAATTTACCATGACAGGACTTATGGTCACTCCAGCTGCAATAGCTGGTTGGCCAGCGACTACAGGGGCAGCTCCATGTAGGCTACCTGTAACGTATGTCACTAAGGCTCGATGCACTCGCACCAGTTCGGTATGCATAGTGCGCAGTTCCGCAATCGGTAACGCCAGATAATTTGGATGCGGGGTATACCCGGCCAATACAGGCCAAGTGGCCCCCTGAATTGATAAGGGGCCTAAACGAACTGCGGTAGTTGGTTGTGGGAGGGCGCCATTAAACCAAACACGGTGCTGCCAAGCCGTGAGAGGCACTTCAAGAGTAGTATAGGGTCGATAGGCAGCAGGAATAGCGGTGGGTTTATATTCATGAAACAGTTTATCACCTGCATCCACCGCTTCAAAAGTGATCCAAGTGTAAAACACTTCAAAGTGATAAGCCGGATCGGCTTGAACCACAAAGACCAACTCGACCCCAGCATCGGGCACTCCGTATACACCTAGGTGTTCTCGGATTGGTCCTCGGCTATGTGCAGCTATCGCCACACCAGCCATAACTAAACAATTGTATTCGACAACCTAACAGGGAGCACAAAATGGGTTTTTATGTAACCTTTTTAATAACTTCAAGCTTGAAAGAACCTATAAAACGTTCAATATAGGAGGTATCACCGTCACTTACGCCTCCGGAAGCGTACGTGAGGGTTTTGTGGACAAGCACAAGTACTACTCAAGCGTCTCGCAGATAAGCAGCCCCACGGTGGTCGCGCCATGTCTTAAGGTTTCTGCACATACACAGAGCTATGCACAGGATAATGGGACCCCGGAATACAGTGGTTTGCCTACCATATACCGTAGCACCCAAAAACCCCAACCCAACTAGCTTAGCATCCCATTAGCACCCAAGTACCAATGATTGGACAACCCAGAACACGGTATCTTTATCTCAGGACTCGCAGAAGCAAGAACACTCTTTCGTCACTCACTCGTACTTGTCCACAAGGTGCGTAGGAAGAGACACTGGATAGGTTAAAATGTTTATTCCAACTTACGTGCTCTAATGTACAGTACACGTGTCAGTACTAATAGCATAATGCATATGAATAATATAAGCAGCATGGTTACAATTCCATAGAATACAAACGGGGAAAGCATCTCATAACTCAGTGGATAAATGTCTAAATAACATTACCACCCTCCCCGTGCAGTAAGATAGTTTATTATAAAAATAGAAGACCTCTGGGCTTTGACTAGCGAACCCCCATACCTCAGTCTCTAGATGCAGAATTACATCAGCAGGACATCATAGCTCTTCTCACTGAAAAGGATTTCTCCAAGTGTCCAGCGCCAGCACAAACTGCAGTATTAAAGGCACACAAAGTTTCATGGCATTTGCGCCTAATGTTATGTCTGGGTGCGCGAGACTGGCCATATCAGGAAGAACCAAAATACATTGTTATGCGACCTTGTACATGTTGTGCAGTCTGAGCCCAAATCGAACAAGAGAAAAGGTGAAAGACAGAAAATGCAGACAGCGCAAAGGAACTTGGCAAGAGCAAAGGGCGAGGGAGCCCTGGCTCAGTGTAACGTGCGCAAAGAAAAGCAGCATGGCAGCTAGTCCTAGGCCAACATAACAAGGCAGGCAACAAACCACAAGACAGTTGGGAGTCAAATACACACAGTTGGCTGGGCTGAGCAGCATGCTGGCTGCTCCTGGTGGGGTCCTTATTGTGATCTTGTAATTATCTTGAATAAACCTGTCTGTACCACACCTACCTGCGTGGACTTGATCACTACAGAAAGTCACTCACTTTTAAACACTGTAGAGGCCCTTGTATTGTATTCATCACAGAGGTCTCAATATAAAACTCCTTCCTAATACACACAGAGTTTACAATGTTAAAAACCCTTGCTTTTGTATTTATCAGCAGTTTCCCAATGTAAAAGCCTTTTATTTTTTTTATTACAGGGATTACCCCATCAAAGCTCCCTTCCTAAGGTACTTGACATGGGGTCTGCAGTAACAATTTGTCTCTGTCCGTTATGAGCAATGTAACTACTTCTTAGGTGCAACACACAATGCTGTGCAATCAAATGCCCATAAAGATGATCAAGAAAGGGAAGCCTCCCTCTCTATACTGCTTTTCAATTCTGTATTTTTTATCTCAAGAGCTCTGGGAGCGAGCGAGACTGAACAAGCCTCTTGGGATATACTAGATGCACTACACTAATTTGAAACTGGCAAATGGGATATAGCATTTAGGAAATGTCCATCACATCTATGACATGTGATTAACTCAATGTCTGCTATCAGAGTTAAGTTTATTAGATATTGACCGAGGCATGCTTTGTGACCAGCTACAGTGAGGCTTACCTCTGCAATTGAAAGAAAGGTAGACTGTGTTCAGCTATTCAGCAAGAGAATCTTCTAATATGAAGAATCATTTAGAAATAAGCGGTTGTGCATGTCGGCTTGCTTACTTAACAACGTTTTTGCATCTGTAGAATTAGATTTGAGGCTACATCATATTTATTTTTTGTCCAGGTGCGCGTCAGTATTTAGTTAAGAGAAACAAGATGACGGGGACTGGGGAACAGGAGTGGTGAGTCACGTACACAGAGCAAAGAATCCTAGCATAAACAGCTTTTTTTATTCTTAGAAATTGTAACGGGATTTGTGTTATGCGGCTGTGCTTTGACTATCATACTTCTTTTAATTTCCAACATTCATGCGTCAGTTTATGTGCTTGATAGTGATTGCTCTGACGGTAGCGCTATCTAACACCAATTTTGGGTAGTTTTTCTCAATGATCAGAACTTTACTTTTTGAATACACAAAAGTACATTTATAACCAAGTTCACACTCAAAATGCCAAATTTCAAGGCACATTAAAAAAAATTCCTTATAGTGTGTTTGACATGGGTGTCGATCAAGGTAGTAGCCGGAAACGTAAAATACCCCCACTTAAACCATACCTCTAATCACATCAAGCACCAAAGCAAACAGACCCCCACCCTCCATAGAAAACTTATTTTTCAGGATTTCATCCTCTTTCCATCTTTAATCCTTTTATCTTCAGGCCCATCCATATGTCCATTCCTTCCCCTTTCATTCAATCCATCCATTTAATCCATCCACCTATCCATACAACCTTTCTACCTCATACATACATTCCATCCACCTTTTCACCCATACATACATCAATATATCAATCCATCCATCCTTCCACTCCACCCCATCTTTCCATTCTTCCATCCATTCACCGTTTTACCTATCGATCCTCTCACTTTTCCATCTGTCCTTTGATTCAGTCATTTTTTCACCCTTCTATCCTACATTTCACCCTTTCTTCCATCTTCCCCCTTCCTTGTCTGCTCATTCTCTTTCCCCTTTGTTTTTACCTATCTTATCTCATGCTTACTTTTTAGGTCTCGTGTTAGCTTGTGATTTAAAAAAATATATATGTACAATATACTTATTAAAGGGGATTTCGGCCAGCTTTCTTCATCCTTTGGTCTGTTGGTGTGCCATTCACGTTTTGCTTCTGCCCTCTACAACATACAGCAAGAGGCAGGGGGTCAGCCCACTTTAGCCACTGGATTACTTCACTTTGAGTGTCTGCATCTTACTCTTTTACAAGGAGCACATCCAAACACAAGCTAGTTCCCTTCTGTGCCAATGTTTTTGCTTTCAGTTAAGGGAGCCCCTTGACAGTCAGCACTTGCACTTTATCGTGCACACCGTCACTTTGGCAGCATTTGCACAGTTTCAGCGAGCCCACCGGGACCAGGCATAGTGGGACCACAACTCCCGGCACCCTTAGCGTCAGGAGGCGCCAACGCGGTTCGTCAGCGCCAGGTGGCGCTTAAAAACGGCATCGGGCACCCGCAGTGCGGGAGCCCCTTGACAGTCAGCACTTGCACTTTATCGTGCACACCGTCACTTTGGCAGCATTTGCACAGTTCCAGCGAGCCCACCGGGACCAGGCATAGCGGGACCACAACTCCCGGCACCCTTAGCGCCAGGAGGCGCCAACGCGGTTCGTCAGCGCCAGGTGGTGGTTAAAAACGGCAGCGGGCACCCGCAGCGCGGGAGCCCCTTGACAGTCAGCACTTGCACTTTATCGTGTACACCGTCACTTTGGCAGCATTTGCACAGTTCCAGCGAGCCCACCGGGACCAGGCATAGCGGGACCACAACTCCCGGCACCCTTAGCGTCAGGAGGCATCAACGCGGTTCGTCAGCGCCAGGTGGCGCTTAAAAAGGGCAGCGGGCACCCGCAGCGCTGGAGCCCCTTGACAGTCAGCACTTGCACTTTATCGTGCACACCGTCACTTTGGCAGCATTTGCACAGTTCCAGCGAGCCCACCGGGACCAGGCATAGCGGGACCACAACTCCCGGCACCCTTAGCGTCAGGAGGCGCCAACGCGGTTCGTCAGCGCCAGGTGGCGCTTAAAAACGGCAGCGGGCACCCGCAGCGCGCGGGTGAAGACCGGGCCAAGGGCAGGCCCGTCTGCGCCCGTCCGCGACTGGACGTGGCTGGGCTGGGCCAGGTCCCTTGGTTGGTTTCTAGTGGTGACGTATAGGCTCAGCTAGTCCGGGATACCTATTTAAAGGTAAGGAGATGGGGAAGCGTAAAACAACTATGCCCGCAGTTAAGGATCCCCCATTAACTACAACAATTACTAGTTTTTTAACAAATGCTATTACAAGCGAGATTGAGTCTGTGGAGGAGAGATTGGGCGCCACAAAACGAGCCTTACAGAATGGTACTTTACTTGAGGCAGAGACCGAGCATGTGTCGGAGTGTACTGGTGAAGGAAATACTCTGAAGAACACTAGTCAAACCACATGCGTTATGGCACCTAACGGATTGGATATATGCACAAACGTCATTAATACCAGTGCTACTCAACAAGGGGGGTTTTTAGATACCTTATGTCCACCACCATCGAAAAAACCCAAGGCATGTGGCAAGCCCAAGAAAGATGCCTTACCCCCAGCAACTCGTAAGAAAATTTTGACCCCCTTCACAAGGAGGACTGCTGGGGCTTCAGGACTGCGGGGCCCAAAGGAAATGAGCCTATAGGGGACTTGCCGCTGCTTACAGATTCCATTAGCTCATTGAAGGTGGTCATGAAGTTGCTCCTTGAACCGCTTATTGGGGTGTTGAATAGTATTGACGTATCATTGAAAGTATTAATCGGATCAAGTGTTTCAAAATTAACTTCTGGACCGAGCAATGTATTTAACTCTATTCCTAATCCTGATGTATCTCATGTAGCACTTTCATCTCCGGCTCCACCCGCAAAAGACTGCCTTGCTAATACCACTGACATTTTAACACATATGGCCAAGCCGCAAATAAATGAAGCACCTGCGTCTGTTGGTGGTCACTTAGATACAATATCCAGGCAAAGGGAGAATGGAGGGCCCAAGTTTGTTGATGGACAACGTAATAATTGTTTAGTTGGCACTCAGAAGAACCATGAGAGACTACTCCATCTCCCTCCTGAAGTTACCCCATACGTAATTGTCCTTGAAAATGTGCCACCCTTGTCACCAAGTAAGGAAAAAGACTGGAAGCAGCTAAAGAACAAAACTGTGCACTGGTTAGCGAAAGCAGCGGACTGGTTAGAAAGTGATGATTTGTATTACAATATAAATAATGTTGAACGGGTCTCATGGGTGGGCTCACGGACAAAAACGGAGTTAGGCGACTGTATTGTGGTAAATTTTAGGAACAGGTCGCTAGTCCATTGCCTTATGGATAGGCTTTCTTGGCGCAATAACGCGAGTGGTTCAATTGAGGCAGTATCATTAGGGTACTTTTATAAGCCACAAGTACATATGGGATATGGGCTATTACCAACAGCTGCTGAAATCTTACCTGACTTTACAATTCCAACTTTTAATCGCTTTTCCCCATTAGATTATGTAGACTGACTACATTTTTCGGCCATGGGTAGTGTTGGTCATTGTAAGTATGATTTAAAATATACATTGTCTGACGCCCCTGTGCGTGGTATGGATAATTTAACACCTATTGCGATGTCCCAGGCAGCCAGCTTTAATTCTTCTGACCCAATAGAGACTCCTCTACCTCCTTTCAATGTCACGTCACAAGGAGTGTTGGATCAACCTGTGGCCCCAATTGACATCGTCACGGCGGCTCCAGATGGTTGTGAGCCAGCCGCCCACTGTATAGAGGGAGGGCCCATTAGTTACAAGAACATAATTACTTATGGCAGTCTCTTTTGGAACATAGCCGGCTTGTCCAATAAATTAAAATCTGAGCAATGGGTCACTTTTATTGAGAAATATAGCATTATATGTTTGCAGGAAACCTGGATGAGAGAGCCCCCACATATAAATGGCTATTCTTCCATTCATACATCAGCCAATGTAGCTTTAGGTGGCCATGCTAAGGGAGGTTTACTAACTTTGGTTTCAACAACATTGACCGGTAGAATAGGTAAGACTCATCTTGATTCACTGCATTTTCAGATTATTAGTATTCTTTTTAGGAAAAATGTGACTCTGATTATTGTTTTTACCATAATAATTTTAATATCAAAAATACCGTCATTGCCCAAGAATTGAAACACACACTGTGTAGATACATGCAGGAAATAGACATGGATTTTGTAGTACTTTGGGGGGGTGATTTTAATTATAAATTATGCCCCCTGTCAAAACAGTCTGCATGTCACCTAGTAGACTGGGGCAGTGAAAGCGGTTGCCATTTTAATCATAACCCTTGTGGGAACATTTTTAATTCGTTGCTGTCAAAATTTTCTCTTTCCCTTACACTCGACCTTATTAAAACGGATGGTATTGAGTTAGTCTCATATGTTGGGAGAGGCCAAGGAACTTTAATTGATTTTATTGCTTTTTCAGATTATTTTAATCCGCAATCCGTGATTTTTACTATACACAAAGTCTGTTTTAGCGATCATCATCCTTTATCATTGGAGCTAGAGATTCTAACTGATGATCAAACCATCTCTGATAAATCCTGCCCAATAACTTATGTCAAAAATAAGAGGTTATTACGGAAATGGTCTGCCATAAATCCCGACCTTGTTTTACGTCTGATTATAACATCTAATCTGAGACAAGTCTTATGTTGCCTGCAAGATGGCATAAATCCCCCAGTTATGTTAGCATCATTTGCGGCAATAACTGCGACTATCAATGCCGCATTAACTTATAACCACAAAACAAGACCGAGAAATAACAAAAAGTGGTTTAATAGTGACTGTACACGTTCTCACAACAAACTTATCAAGACATTAAAAATAAAACCTCGAAACAACCTGGAGGTAAAACAGTCACGTATAGAATATAAACAGGTGCTGGAGAGACGCAAGTTAGAAATCAGACAGGAAGCTTGGGAAAAACTTTATGTAGCTTGCCAGAGCAAAGACTCTAGACTATTCTGGCAAACGGTCAATCAGGATTACTTTAATAGCTCCAACAATGGTAATATTGATGCTACAATTATGCCTGAGACCTGGGTAGAACATTTTTCTGGTCTCTATCAAATTGGTAGTGAGCCACACCCTAGCACTAAATTTAAGTATGGGCCATCAACCTTGGCATGTCCAACATTAGACGAGGTTGAAAGGGCCTTAAATCAGACTGTGAAGAACAAGGCCTCCGGCCCTGATGGTATTCCGGCGGACTTGTTTTTAGCTAATACATCCCTGTGGCTTCCGCTGTTAACAAACATCCTAAGCTGCTATATAGTTCAGGGCCCCATGATTCTTGGAGAACTGTGACAATAGTCCCCATTTTTTAAAAAGGAGACAGGTCGGACCCCAAATGTTACCGGCCCATATCTTTAATTGATTGTACCTGTAAGTTAATGGGCCGGGTGATTTTGGAGCGGCTGGAGGCATGGGTTACAGACAGTGGGCAGTTCTCAAATATCCAATATGGATTTAGGCGTGGCCTGGGCACGGTGGAACAATGCCTTAATCTGCACCTGGTCATAGGCAAATACACTTTAGCCAAACAAGGTTCCATTTATCTTGGATTCATGGATCTGACGTCTGCTTTTGACTGGGTGCAGAGGGGAAGGCTTTGGGAAAAGATGTTGAATATGGGCATTGAACCACCCATTGTGCACTTTTTAGCAGCTATGCACCAAGATGTGACAGGGAGAGTTCGATATGGAGCAGATGGCGAACTCACGGCTCCAATAAAAATGAACCGTGGGGTTCGTCAGGGCTGCGTTCTTGCACCATTCTTATTTTGCCTGTACATAAATGATTTAGAAAGTCATATTAAACATGGGAATGTGGATGCTCCCTTGATAGGCCGTAGGTCGCTACCTGCATTATTATACGCAGATGATTGTGTTTTAATGTCTAGAACTGGGGTGGGGCTCCAGAGGCTCTTAACCAGTTATATTGATTTGTTGACTGACCTTGGCCTGAAGACTAATGTAGGGAAATCATATACTATGGTGGTGGGTAAATCCCCCACCATTTTAAAAACATGTTTTATAAACAACGAAAAATTGTCTTATGTCACAACATTTTCCTACTTGAAAATTTCTTTTGATCAAAAAAGCAATTGGCACCACTTAGTAGATGCAAGAATTAGTGGTTTTAACCAAAACTTGGAGGCAATCTTCAGATTTACTAAAAAAACTTGGCTCAAGGCCAATTAAAGCAATCATTAATATTTATAAAGCCCGCATGTGTGCTGTTACTTTGTATGGTGCTGGAGCTTGGGGTTCTTGTAATGTAGAGGGCCTACAAGCAGCCGAGAACACGTTCATGAAACGCTTGTTGACAGTCCCTAAAAGTACTGCCGCCACTATCTGTCACAGCGAATTAGGCTTGATTCCTCTGTCCTTTCGAATACAATTAGCCCCGCTATTATTATGGTATAATATCTGGGTAAAGGAAGAAGCAGCCTTAAATCGTGCAGTCATTTTAGATTGTCTAAAACTGGATTGTTCGAATAAATTGCCCTGGATTACTTACATAAAAGACCAGTTGGAGATTATGGGGCTGTTGGATTGTTTTTACAATCCCGAGAGTATTGCTAAGATATCAAAAGCAAAATTGAAAAGAGATTTTTTTAATACATTCTTATACGGTCAGAGGAAATCTTGAGATGGCCAAAAAGAGGGTTATAGATCACTCACTGTTAGTGTGCTCCCCAGGCATTGAGCCCTACCTCTCCTTTTATTTTAATCATGCAAAACTGTTTTATCTTATAAGGTTTAGGTTTGGCATCTCCTATTTCCTGGTTTCATATCCACGTAATGTATACTGTGGTGCCAAACTAGACCCGTGTCCATACGACTCTGAATCAGTCCAGAACACTTTACATTTTATGTTTTTTTGTAAATTTTATATTGTCCCAAGGCGCGCTTTTTTAATACCTCTGTTAAAAATTTTAAATATAAGAAAGTGTCGCGCTGCATTATATTATCTTCAGCTTTTAAAAGATGAATTCACCTCCCTAATGATCTCTAGGTACATTTCCGCGGCTGTCCGGCTACGGGACATTGTCGGAAAATGATTTTTATACTTAATTACATTGTGTGCTTAGGTTTTTAAGGTGCCTCTATGTGGAATTAATTACCTAAAGAGATTGTCATCTTGATAATTGAAATTGCAATCATTAATGAATTACTACCTGATGTTTGTATTTTATCTATCTGAAATCGTATTGTCAAGGAACTACCATCTAATGATTGTATTTTTTAATGGTTTGTGATCTTTGTTTGAAATGTTTCCTTTTATTTTATTTCAAGATGTACTCTTTTATGGCTGGTATACAGCCGAATAAAGATCTTTGACTGACTGACTGCTTTCAGTTAATTACTTTGTGTGACAAAAGGATGCTTCTTACCAGCACAGGTCACATTCCACACTTTATCAGTTCCTTTCTCCTACGAATGCTGTTGTAAATTCCTTTGGGGAAAGTCCTTTGTTTATCTGACTTTCTCAGGACACTCCAAAAGAATTTCACATTATTGTGTCAATCTGAAAATGTTGTGTATTAAGTTATGGAAAGCTTCAATATTATACATTTGAATTCATAAACTGGCAATTCTTCAGGGCACGTTTATTCTGGACTCAATTTCACCAATGGTTCCTCAACAAACTTTGCCCAGGAAGAAAATCAACCTTTTACCGTGTTTAGTTGTCAGCACTTGTAACACTTTTTTTTCATTCCTCCTTTCCGTTCTTCTTTATTTTCCTGTGCCTCTGTTTCTCTTTCATTCTTCTTTCCTTTCATTCCTTCCTTTTCCTTCATTTTTTCTTACTTTCCGTTTGTCTTTCATTCTTTTTATTCTTTCTTTTCTTTTTCTTCATTCCTTTTTTCATTCTTTCTTTCTTTCCTGTTTTGTTTCATTCTGCCATTCCTTCTTCTTTCTTTTTTCTTTCATTTCTTTCCTTCTTTCTTACTTTTTTCTTTCATTTTTTCATTCTTCTTTCTTTCCTTACTTTCAATGCTTCTTTCTTTCCTTTTTTCTTTCATTCCTTACTGTTTTCTTTTATACTTTCATTACTGTTCTTGCTTTCTTTTTCTTTCATTCCCTCTTTACTTCATTCTTGCATGCTTACTCTCTTGCCTCCTTTGTCTTTTTTCTTCTTTCTAGCTTTTCTTGCTTTTCTTCCTTTTTTGCTTCTTTATTCCTTTCATTCTTTCTATTTTGCTTTCATTCATTTCTTCATTCTTTTTTCTTCATACCCTTTTTTCTTCTTTCTTGCTTTCCTGTTTTGTTTCATTCTGCCATTCCTTCTTTCCTTTTTCTTTAATTTCTTTCCTTTTTTGTTTTATCTTTCATTGTTTCATTCCTTCTTTCTTTCCTGTCTTTCAATGCTTTTTTTTATACTTTACTTTTGTCTTTCATTCCTTCCTATTTTCTTTTATTCTTTCATTTCCTTACTTGCTTTCTTTTTTCTTTCATTCCTTCTTTATTTCATTTTTGCTTGCTTGCTCTCATGCCTCCTTTCTTTCTCTTTTCATCTTTCTAGCTTTTCTTCCTTTTTTGCTTCTTTCTTTCATTCTTTCTATTTTGCTTTCATTAATTCCTTCATTCATGCTTTCCCTTTTACTCTCTTTATTTCTGTCTATTGCCTTCTTTCTTTCCTTCGTTATTACATTCTCTCGTTAGATTTTTTCTTTTCCTCTTTTTCTTAGCCTGTCTTTCTCCCCCTTTCCTCTTTTTTTTCATTCCTTCTTTCCATCTTATTTGATTTTTCCTTCTTTCTTGCTTTCTGTCTTTATATCCTTTGTTCTTTCTTGCCTTCTTTCTTTCCCCATTTTTAGCCTTCTTTCTTTCCTTCTTGTTGGAAATTGGCCTTTGTGCAGGGTCACACCCAAACATTTTGCCTTCCTCCTTCTAATTTTTTGTTAAATTTGATTTTGTTGGCCTTAGTTCTCTGGACACTTTACCACTCCTAACCAGTGCTAAAGTGCATGTGCGCACTCCCCATGATAACATTGGTTCATCCACAATTGGCATACTCAATTTACTTATAAGTCCCTAGTAAAGTGCACTATATGTGCCCAGGGCCTGTAAAGTAAGTGCTACTGGTAGACCTGCAGCACTACTTCTGCCTCCCACTTAAGTATCCCTTTAAGCATTCTCAGGCCCGCCACTGCAGAGCCTGTATGTGCAGTTTTACTGCCATGTTGACTTGAAACCTAAAATCCCTTGCCAAGCCTTAAGCTTCCCTTTTCTTACACATAAGTCACCCCTAAGGTAGGTCCAGGTAGCCCATTGGGCAGTGGCGTAGCAAGGGGGGGTGCAGTGTGCGGATGGCACAAGTTTTGTGGGAAGTGGCCTCCCCCCCTCTTACCTGCGGCCGTTGCAGGAATCGCCAGCACCCCCTCTCCCCTGCTCTTACATACAGTCACCAGTCGGCAAACACAGTGACCGCCACAGGCGGCACAATGTCTAGCTATGCCACTGCCATTGGGCAGGGTTCTATGTAAGTGAAAGGCAGGACATATACTTTTCAGTTCTGCATGTCTTGGTAGTGAAAAACAGCAAATTTTTAATAAGTGTAATTTCTGATTGAGAAGTAGAACTGTCATGTTTGGCACCTATGGACTTGTAATTATAAACCCTTGTTAATGGTAAAGTTGGGTTTATTATTACAACTTTAAAAATGCCACTTTTAGAAAGTTGTCATTTTTCTGCTCTTAAGCTCTGTGTGCCTGCTGCCTGTCTCCAATACACTTCTGGGGCGGGTGACAGCTGGGCCTTTTGCATTCCCCCTGGACAGCCCCAAATAAAGGAAGCTTAGGTGTTTTTCTGATGGGCCATTCCCATTCTGATGTGTCACCTTCGGAAGGATAGGAGGGAAGAGCAGATACTTACACCTGAACGGGCTGTGTCCTGCTCCCACACAAAGGACTGCTTAACCCCCTGTATTGAGTCTGGAACCATGGCAGGAAGGGAAGATCTCTGTGTACTTTAAAGTCCCTCTTTGAAGTCTCACCCACTTCAAAGGCACCACTGGGTATAAGAACTGGACTTCTGACCCTACCAATTAAGTACACTTCTGGTCCTGTGAATACTCTGCCAGGAAGAAGGACTGCTGTGCTACTAAAGTACTGCCACTCTTCTGGACTGCTGCTGTGAAAGAACTGTTTTTCTGCTCTGCTGACCTGCCTGCTGTCCTCTGCCTGAGTGAGAAGGACTGGACCTATACTACCTGAACCCAGAGTGACTCCAAGGGCTTGTCTGCTTGCCTCCTGTTCTGAAGTCTCAGGGACATCAAAGACTTCCAGCAACTCTCCAACAGCACCTGGACTCTGTCATCTGTGAGTCCTGCCCTGCCAAGTGGTGCCAATCCAGTCCTGGGCCCTTGGAAGTGGGGTTTTTGAGCTCTAACTTCAAAATCCACGCATCACTGTTGTTGCGCCTATCGGAACTGATGCAACTCCTTCAACACCGATGCCTCTCCTGCTTTGGGGACATCACATCGCCAGCTGCGTGGCTCGACGATGATGCAACGCCTACATCCAGTGCTGCTCGACAACGCATCCCCAAGTGAGGAGCTCGAGGACGATGTTTCGCCTTCAAATCCAAAGGATCGGAACCGATGCATAGCCTCCCTGCTCCTCAAATCTTAAATACCACGCATCCTTCAACCAAGGTACTTTTTCAGCAGGACAAGGTTGGTCCCTATATCTGACCTGCGCTCCATCGCGGTCAGCTTGAACTTTTGGATTTGACCCAGTCAAGTGCAACCAGATAGCCCCGGTTGGTGCTCTATGCTTTTAAGCACTAATATTTGCAGATATTATTTAAAAATTCATAACTCCAGTTCTACTTATTGGATTTTTGTTGTTTTGGTCTTGTTTTGTTCATTCAATTAAGTTCTATTCTCCTAACCTGGTGTGGATTATTTTTGTGTGGTGTTTTACTGTTTTAAGTGCTGCATGAATACTTTACACATTGCCTCTTAAGTTAAGCCTGACTGCTCTGTGCCATGCTACCAGAGGGTGAGCACAGGTTAATATAGGATGTGTATATGACTTGCCCTGACTAGGATTGTGGTCCCTACTTGGACAGGGTGCATACCTCTGCCAACTAGAGACCCAATTTCTAACACTTCTTTCTTGCTTGCTTTCTTTCCTTCCTCAAAGGCAAAAGGCTGGCAGCCAATGGCATAACAATTAGCTTTTTTAGGTTTGTTAGACAAGACCTTTTGATTTTACTAAAATTATGTGTATGGCAGTTACTTATAGTATTTCTCAACCGTACTTCATTCATTTGCCAGTGGTTGTGTCATTTACATTTTTCTTCAACGTGCTCAAGCATGCATCAAGGTGCAATGCTCACCCCACTTCTGCAGTTGCCCAATTCCAAAGGGACTTGCCCTGACCACTCCTCCTGCTGGTCTCTGCTGGAATGAGTCCTGGCCCCAAGTGCTGTCCACAAGGTCCTGGGACCCTTGGCTGTGTCAAACTGTACTCTTGCTAACATTTCTTGAAACCTGAGACTCAGAAACAGTTTGGCTTCAATGACCTCCAGTGACTGGGACCAACCTGCCAAGCCAATCTAATGAAGATGTGTTGTCATTTGGTTGAAGATTTAGGTCGCTTCTAGCTTGTTCTGCCCCGCAGCTTGAACAGGAGTTCAGCTTTAGCCCTTGGAGTCCACTTCATTATCCTGAGTACAATAGGGAGAGCAGGACCAGTCTTCTAAACTCTTCTCAGGTTTCAGACAGTAAGTTCAGTCCTCTTCTGAACTTCCACAGGTCTAGTAGTGTTCAGAGGAGGGTACTAGGGGTGTTACATATATGCCTGGTACCAGCCTGTGGGTGTGGGTAACTTGAAGTTACTCAATTTCCTGCCAGAGGAACAGAAATACATCCCCACACCGAAATCTTTGTCTATTGCTGTGGAATCAGTTTCACACTTCATAGAGGGCTAAGCACTCAAAAGGCTACAGCTGGAGGCTAATGTAAATTAGCGTCAAGAGACTTTAGGCAAGGAAAATGTAACTTTCGAAATATATCCTGTCCATAATATTTATTAAACATCCAACATCACCAGTGAATTGAGATTTTAATAAATATTTCAAAGAGTCCAAAAATAAAGTTTCTAGGTGTTTTCCTGGATGGAAATAACAATATTAAATTTAATATTGCATCCCAATGCTTTCCTATGGAAAAGCCAGTCTGGTTACAGTAAAAATAGCTTTTGGGGCTTTTCACTGTAAGGACATGTAACTTTACATTTCTACATGTACTACCTTTAAATACCATGCACCTTGCCATATTGGCAGGAAGGCCTATTTAGGGGGTGAAATTAATATTCGAAAGGAAGGCTGTCACCTGTCAAAAGGTTTTACTTTGGCAGGTCAAATTGCAGTTTAAAACTGCCACAGTCAGGCTACACATGGTAGGCCTGCAGTTATAGTTGAACTGTCATTGTAGTGGATGGTACAATGGGTGCCTCATGTCCACTGGTGACATTAAACTTACAGGCCCTGGATACACTTTTGTGCCATATTTTAGCTGACCTATAAGTAAGATAAGTTGCTAATTATGGGTATGCCAATGTCATCATGTTGAAAGGAGAATCACAAACACATTACCACTGGTTATCAGGGGTACAGCACACAGAGTTCTACAGCCAGCATTAAATGATAATGCAAAAATCTGGGAGTACACCACACAAACGATTGTCACTTCCATAATAAATTGCCATATTAAGTGCAATATTAATACAACAATTCAACACAGAGAAACATTACTTTTAGATCTCACATATATTTTAATTTATAGTGCTGACCGATATGATGAGGAATACTTCTCACTTCTCTTTGTCTTACATGAAAAAGTGTGTTCATTTGAAGAATACATAGCGCCAAAATACACAGAACACTGGGAACCTTCATTATTTATACCACTGTCATGATGTAATGGTTCGCTTACTGTATACCTCTGAGAGAAATGTATTAATAAATCACAGGAAGGTGAAAAAGGAATTGAAAAAAAAATAGCAGTTATGAACACCTATATTCATTGGTATGAGTCATGGATGGTATTTACAAAGGTAAACGTAGTCATAAATGCAATGTAACGGCCAATTTTACATCAGTTATGCCTGCTCAGAATGAAAAAGCTTCCTTGCCCCCTGGTACGTTTGTGGGCATTCACAAACTATCATTCCTCTTTGGGTCCTATTTTTACTCCATGGAAGTGCTGGCATACATCTCCAGGTTAGGAGGGTGAATGGATTACTATCAAAATTGGTGGGATTGGGGAAGGGGCTTCTTCAATGAAAAATATATTTTCACACGGTAGAAAAATAAACAAAAAAATGCGCGTTTACACAGGAGAAACTATTTCCACTGTGGCGAGTTCCCTGCCATGAAGAGCTCCGTATAGTGGGAATTAATTTTAAACTTTGAAATCATATGATATCCCAAGGAATCCACATGGAACCCTGCACCAGGTACAGATTTTCATGCTGATTCCAATCGGAATTCGTGAATGCCAAAAAGCAGTAAAACCATGAGAGAGATTTAAAAATAAGAGTGTTGTGTACGACTTTTTTGTTTATTTTTGCGCCATAAATAGAACATGGTCTATGATATTGGCTTAAATTATTCCCTATTGATAATTCAGTTAGATTTATGTTAATTTGTAAAGCACTATCACTGGTGTGAAGCACAAAGATGAAGATTTTTTATAAACACATATCTGTTCATGTAATTATAATAATGAAACATAGCAATAACTTATTTAAAAGTGTATGCATATTTATTACATTTATTTAATCACAAGAGTGCCCATTGCACTACTGAATTTAATTTTTTTTACAAAACCTAAAGTTCCAGTTGCATTTCCAGTGGAAGTTGTAGAAAGTAAACAGTGCTTATCAGGGCACGGTTAATCTTTTCTTGCCACTGATTTTGCCTCCTTTAATGTCCAGGGTCAAAAAGGCAGTGCGAGGAGTAGGTAGCGGCAAGCCAGGACTCACAGCTGTGACTCCTAAATGACTCCATGGTGTTTGTTTTTGTGTATTTTATGCCCTTTGTGAAAAGATTAAGTGGTGCTGACACATACTGGTAATGCATAAAATATGCATAAAGGAAGTGTTGTAAGTGCAGTAGACGTCACCCCTTAATATCAAAGGGATTAAAACTCATCTGCCATTTCTTTGGGTGTGCTTTCCATGCATTAGTCAAGATCTGTTTTGTGACTGCCGTAGGGAAGGCGCAATGCAAACAGGAGACTTACATTTGACTGTCTTGTAAAGTGAAATCCCATACAACAGTTCTGATGCATATCATGAGCATAAGTGTACTAGATTACATAAGTACTCCTTAATGAGGGGTCGCAATAAAACAAATCACGTTTTTCTGGGCCAGTCTTTTAAGGCCCATCAAGGGACATGTACTTCCATAACTATATACGTGGGTAGAGATCCTAGTTCCCTATTCCTCTTCTATAGGGCTCATGGGAGCCACTACCCCACTGTGAATGCACTTCTCCAATATGCAAAGTGGGATAGGATGCTCAGCACTTGCACTACCAGGCTGTGTTTCATCCGGCATGCAGGTTTCGTTTGCGAATCTCTACCTTTAGTTGTAGAAAATGAAGTCAAGCACTGCATATAGCAGGGGACAATAAACACACACATATATATATCTATACATACACACACTATAAAGGACTTCCATCTAGTCTTTTATTGGTCTGTTGTTGCACCATTCACATTTCCTTCTACAGCAGGGGCAATGGGTCAGTCCACTTCAGTCATTGGATAAGTTCATGATGACATTCTGATCTCTCACAATGAACATATCTACATATAAATTAGTTCCCTTCAGATGACAATATGTTTTGTTTGTTATCTTTTGTTTTTGTACATATTTTTATATTTTTGAGGGCTCAGCAGCTTCCGCAACAATAGAGTTTTACAGAAACCACAAAAAAGCAAACATTGACAAAGCCAAAATACTTGAGTCAACACAATTTCTTCTGGTTTTACCAATGTTTGTTATAAAGTTTGTTTTCTTTTATTGTAAATAAAGTTAATACAACTTTAGAAGTGACTTATTTGCAAACTCTGGTTGGGTTATTAGCACATAGAATAGCTTCTCCAGTTATGTAGTTTAAACCTGAAATATTGTATAATACTTTTTCGTTTATTTATTTTCCATCAAAAGTAATGGTAAATATAAATTACTGAAAACAAGCGACATTTTCTATGGTGTTTTCAAATATTACAATTGATATTTAAAGAGTTTAAACGTACACCATCAGAAACTTCAGACATTTTGAGACAACAACACCAGTCTACTGGTCTATTGAGTGACATTTCAGGCCCAAGGAAGGTTCTAAAATCAAAATGAACGTTAATTGTTTTTCCCATAAAATCGTCTTGACCACAGTAAAACTGTTTTCTACTTATGCGTATAACTTGTTAAATAAATACATCTAAAAAGTATACTGTTCTAACCAGTAGGTCACAAACATGAAGATTTCACATATCTGAATGCTAACAATAATTGTACCAACTTCCAATCTCAAACTTTAAGGGGAGACTCAAATTCTGACAAACGACAAAAACACAAAAAGGGCACACTCTCCAAGAAAATAGTAATGAAAAGAAAACTATGCTACATTGTTCTCAAAACCATTCACAAACAAAAGATAGTTACACGAAGTCCTAATGTTGAGGTCAACAATTCAGCAAAAAGTCAGTAATTCATTGCTGATCATCTCCATCTTTACGGCTAACAAATGTCTCTCAGGGGTGATGGAGGATTTGGACACTGAAAATCGTGTTAATTTTTTGTAGAGAGAGCTGACTCAGTACAGCCTATCAGACAGATCTCATTTCATATTCGACCCTCGCACATCTTTTTACATATGAAGAAATCTATTTGGGATCTTTCAACTCCAGCCCTCTTGAAAATGACCATAGCCCTCACAATTCTGTAATAAAACCGTCCAATACAGGGTAAAATTATTTGTGTATTAAAAGAAACAAACAAAATAGTATTCACCAGCAACGCACCGGAAAAAACATCAATTTCGGTTGCATTAGAAATTAACGTGGTTTCTTGTGACTAGTTGCAGAGAGAGGAGCCTTGCATGGTCCCATGTAAGACAGTACTGCTGTCTACAGATCCACTTCGCTGGCTCATTTGCACATTTGGAAAATTAACTTCGGTCAGATGTACAAAACATTATTGTGGTAGCAAATTATACAATTTGGAGTTTGCAACCCCAAACCTGCTTTTGCAATGTACTAAGACCCATTTTTGGAGTCAATAACTCTTTTCCGGTAGGTGGTCCTTCCAAATAGTGTCCCCTATCCACAGTTATGAATTGTTTAGGACCGAAATAAAAGTTGTAAACCATTGAAAAGTTGCCAACACCAAGCTGATGTGGTAGCCCATTCACAAATGTGTAATTGTTGAGAAAAAAAAAAAATGATTGGGCAGTAGGCAGTGGTGCCAACTCCCCATTTTTTTTTTTTTTAAGTATTTTTTTCTTTTTTGAATCCAGTCCTGTTTCCTTTAAGGAAAACGGACTGCATTTAGAAACAAAAAAGTTTGTTTTATTGATCCACAGACTTGGTGGTCTGCTGACCCCAGCAGGCCACCATACCTGTGGTGGCCTCTAATCTGAGTGGTCACAATTTGAAACCTGCCTCATGAATTTTAATGAGGTAGGTCAGATTTCGACCTACTATAGAATTTTCCGAACCAACCTATTTGTGCATACGTCGTTTCTGAAAATTATTTCCTCGTTGCAAAAATAGCATTAGATAGTAAATCTTGTTAATGAACTTGCCAGGTGGAACACCTTGAGGCAGAATAATTGGAGCCAGTTATAAGATTGTAGAGTCTCACCACAGAACGTGTGTCTGGCATAAGGAACCAATGTTCCTGCGTAAGCTTTTCACATCTGCATTTAACTTTTTCAGATTTCTGTTTCATTGCATTTTGTTTTTAGTTAGTTTATTTCATCTTTTGATTCTTGTGACTTACATCTTTAATTTAGGTCCCAATTTAGAGATGCCAAAAAAAATACTCTGTTGGAGTTTCCTCTATCATAGGTAAAGTACAATTGAGGAAATTCGATTGGTGGATTCTCTCCCAGATGTAGCTTCTCCGTAGAGAAATTCTCATCTTTCTATTAGCCACCAATGCTAAATTAGAACCTTATTTATCAAACTGCACTCTCTTTAGTAATGTTATAGCAAATATATCCCCTGTGCGTTGTATGTGTGATGACCATCTTTCCTTTTGATGATCCCTTACAGTAGTAGATGAGTCATTCCCATTCAAAGATGGCCACAAATTGGCATTGCCTATAGTCATTTTTTCGTTAATGGCACCAACTCTTGGGACAGTACAACGCTCTACCAGTAACCACCAATCCACACTTGTCAATATACTGATCCTCTATTGATGATGCAGCCTTATGTTTCAAAGAGTGATGATTTCATTGAAGTCAGTATTGTTTTCTTATTTTTGAGTGTGATGCAGGTTTTTCTCAAAGTTGAACCTACTGAAGTTTGTAAAGACTCCTGGGTAGTTGGGAAGTTGAAGATGATTACAATGAGAGTGACACTCTCCAGGGTGAACATGCATTTAGAAATATGCACTCCAATGTCAAGTTTAATCAAATTGAGATGAGGTGCACATACACATAAGCAATATTGAGCACTTTGACTTTCCTTTTCATGTAAAAGAGAGAAAATCCTTTAGTATTCACGTTATACAAACTAGCTCCCCCACTTTCTTGAAGATCATCTCCCTACACCATATAGACTTGCTGAACACCTGCATGTAGTTGAAAGCTGACTCCTTACTCCTGGGCACATCATTTTCAATCCAACTACTGGAGGATAATCCTGCTGAAGCCAATGGAAGTAAATCATTTGTGGCTGGGTGATTCAGATTTTCTGGGAGGTGATGCTGTTGAAGTCTTGGAGGCATTTAGCTGGTTGGAGATTAAGAATATTTTTAGGAATTGATACACCTGCAGTAAGCGCAGTTCAAAGGAATACTTCACATCATGCCACCGTAATTGTGATAACTTCACAAACACATAGGTCAGGGGTGACCTTGATGCTCCTGGACTCTGCACGCTTCCCTGTATTACAAGTTGCTCATATAGTGAGAAAGAGGGGCCATACTATACTTGACACTACTACTTTCAATAACAAGGCTTTACGGATATAGATCCACCTCAGTGTTTACTTTAAAAGCATTGTCTCAAACACAGGAGCTAGAAGGAATCTCACTTTGTGTGCACAATTTCTTTCTCATATAAGTCAAGCTCTCCTCACACAGGGATCTTAAAGACTACACATGGGCACCCTGTCCAGGAATACCAGCGAATGCAATGAATGAATGAATGAATATTTTGTAAAACGCATGAATGCCAAGGCATCTTAGCGCTAGAATTGCCTTATTGATCACACGGGGAAAGAGGCAAGAGCAAGCTTAAAACTTGGGTACAAATAGCCATGTTTTTAAAGATTTTCTGAATGTCTGCCTGTTGGTTTGGGTCCTCAGTGTGAGAGGCAAGGTGTTTCATAGCTTACAGGTCAGGTGGAAAAGCTTCAACCCCCCCATTTTACAGTCTTGGCCCTAGGAATGCCCAACAGACAAGCAGTGGATGATCTATGGTTACGTCGTGAAACATACCACCTGATGAATTTATTAAAGTAAACAGGGCCGGCACCATAGAGGGCCTTGTGAACAATGCACAAGGATTTAAATTTAACCCTAGCCTGGACAGGCAGCCAATGCAGATCCCTGATACTTTGTGACACCGTACTGAATTTAGGGATTTTGAGTAATAGAGTGCTGCTGCATTTTGAAGTGACTGTAGCTTCCTTAGCATCCTCTTTTTTGCTCCCAGGTAGAGAGCGTTACAGTAATGTATCTTTGATAGTACCACAGCTACGATCACTGTTTTCTGTAGATCCATCGGAATAAAAGGAAATATCTTTTTTAGAATCTTCAAAGTGTAAAAGCAAGAAGATGTATGAGATTAACCTGGTCAGATAAGGATAGCTGATAATCTAAAGTGACTCCCAGACTTTTTACTTTCCTCTCTGGGGATGGACATGGTCCGGCGACATCTGGCCACCAGGAGTTGTTCTAAAATGAGGTGTTTTTACTGAATAGTAGAACCTCGTTTTGTTTGGTATTTAATTTTAAACAGTTTTCCTGCATCCATCTAATGATGTGGGCCATACAGTTATCACATTTCTTCGCCACATCCTCTGGCTTAGATGATAGTGACACCACTATTTCTGTGTCATCCACATAACAGATGGCAGTAAATCCCTGTGAGCTGATGAGTTTCACCGGTGGGGTAAGACAGACAATGAACAGGGTTGGGGATAACGATGATCCCTGGGGCACCCCACATGGCAGAACATAGGAGTGGGATTTGTATCCCCCCAACATTACAGTTTGCTCTCTGTTTGATACAAATGATATAATAATATTCGATGCCCCACCCGTAATCTCCATTTCAGATAATCGCTGAATGAGTACTTGATGGTTTACCGTATCAAACATGGCTGAGAGGTCTGTCAAAATGAGTATTGCCTTCCCTCCCCCGTCTACCTGGATGCGGATCACCTCAGTGGCTGCGATTAATGCTGACTCTGTACAATGCTGAGGCTGAAAGCCCGGTTATGATGAGTCCAATTTGTCATTTGACTCTAAGAAATGTACCAGATCTTCATTTAAGGCTTTTTCTAGGACTTTAGATGGAAACGGAAAACAGGAGATCGGCCGGTAATTTTTAACCTCTGTAGGGTCTTGCGAGGGTTTTTTCAGGATTGGACGTACTAGTGATTTTTTCCAATTACTTGGGAAAGACCCTGAGTCAAGAATATTATTTAAAAGGGGTGCGAGATGACATGCAATAGTATTAGAGAACATATGAAGTACCAATGCCGAACAAGGGTTCAATGGGGATCCCGATTTGGTTGATAATATGAGCCTCTCCACTCTTTCGGGCGTCAACTGATGGAACATTTCTAGGCAAGCCTGTGTGATTTTAGTATTATGATCCAGTTAAGCCTACTCATATGGACCAGATCCATTTTGGTGACTTGAGAACTCTTTGTGTACCGTTTTTACTTTATTATAGAAGAAATCTGCCAGTTTATTGCAGAAATCTTGTTCTGGATTGAACCGTTTACTTCCATCGAAGTTGGATAGTGCGGTGACTGTTTTGAAAAGCTCTCTAGTTAAATTTTTCACTGAACTAATTTTCTCGGTGAAGAAATGTGATTTTGCTAAGACAATTGCCTCTTTCTATTCTTCGATAATTCTTTTATAAGTATTTTTTTCCTCTGAGGAATAATCTTTCCTCCATCTTCGTTCCTGGGCCCTACCCTTCCTCTTAAGTTCCTTCAGCTCAGCCGTGTACCACAGAGCTGACGGTTGGTTTCAACGACTCAGTGTGTGTTTTTCTGCGGGTATGGTGAGCGTAGAGTTAATCCAGCCTGCGAAATTGAAGGCTGCCAAGTCAATGTCAGTGTCTAGACATGGAGTGTGGGAGTGTAAGGCCATATCTAAATCGAATGTATTTATCTTTCGCCAAGGGCGTGTTATGACCATATTCTCCATATTAAGTGCTTTAGGGGCCTCTCCTGGAATGGTTAGCTCGAAAACTGCACTATGATCCGTCCATGCCAGGGGTAAGACTCTGTTAAAAGTGATCCAAGGATTATTGGTAAAAATGCCATCCTGGGTATGATTACCTGTGTGGGTTGGCTCGGAGACTATCTGGCTTAGATCGAAACTTTCAAAACAGTCAATCAGGTTGATGGTGTCTCTACTTTCCTTAGATTCCAGATTAAAGTTTAGTTCAATGGTTCAAGCTCCCCAGTCCTAAATATAGCAACTAAATTCCTTTTGAGAACGGCTTACCACAGGTGATGTCTGGTACTGACCTTGCTACCTTTAGGGTTCAGTTATAAGCTTATTTGTCCAATGAGGAACAGGCCACCAAAACCTGAAGATGATGACCCAATGCACTACATGTAGGCCTGCGATTTCTAATCAGGGTTTCAGTGTGATCTTAAAAGCTATTTATTACAATCAAGGAGAAGCAATTTGTTTAGTACTGGTATAGATCAGGTGTGATGTATCTGCATGCCCCTCTAACATGTTTTATGTAAGTGTTACTACTTATTCTGACCAGTGCCAGGGCCCAAGCCATTGCTCAGACGGCCACTGCAGGGTGCACTACCAATTGGAACTACCATCACTGCCACATGCCCTTATAAATGCTCCCAACTGAACATTACTCTCCAATAAATGTGGCACTTTCAACGATTCCAGACCACCCAAAGCAGTAGGAATGGCCTGGTGCTCTAGTATGTTTTTTAAATGTGTATGTGGTTGTTAAACTGATGTTTTCAGAATATAAATAGACTGAGGGTGCAACTATGTGGTGGGCTGTCATAAATAAGGGCTTGTGCTAACCATTAACTACTGGGGTCGAGCACCAGCAAACACCGGCTCAAATGAAGCACTAAATATTACCCAAAAGCAGACTGATGGTTACTCTCGGTACCATTTAGTCCATTGTTTTTTCTGTTACTAAAGAGGACCCAACTAGCAGTTTAGTTTGAAGAGCTCCTTTTGTTGAAAGGCCTGGAATTACTTGCATATCTGTAATCTTGCAAGATTGAGTTAAGAAACCATGAAATTGAATGGAATTGAAATCCTACTAAAGGAATTTGCCGTGGTAAAGATTGAATCAAGGACTTGAATCTGGATCTTTAAGGCTTAGTGAGCCTTCCTATATGGAGTTTGTAAATTCAAATGTGGATCTGGAATTTCCTGTGTTACTTTAACTGTAGTGTGTCATAGTGACTCAGGATGCAATCCCCAAGAAGCTGTAACCAGGTCAGAACATATTTCAAGTGCTTCCATTACCTTTCTGGACTGGTCTTTTTAGTATGTGGCCAAAATGTATTTACGTATAGGCAGCCTCCTGATGTAATGGAGAAGACGTGCTAACAGTGGGATGGGTTGTTTCTTGGAAGAATTTCTTTTGCTAAGATGTATTCAAACATTTGCATCCATCACTTGTTTCTGTCTTTTCATTATTTAAACAGAGACCCAGTATTTGTCTCCTGGCTCCTCTGAGATGATATTTCCTCTTCGTCTTTTTTATATGGAGATCTCTTATCCCTGGTGGTGCTGGCCTCATGCCTCTGTGCCGTCCTGTCTCCCCAGTTATTCATCTTGCTCCTTAATGCTCTGAGCTCTGGGGGTCTCATTGCTCTCTTGTCCTTTCATTTACTTTCAGATGTACCTGACCTTAATCCTCTGTAAGGTTGGCTCAATACAAGAAGTTTCTTTTCTTGTTGCTTCCACTGGAGACGTTTTCCTTGTACGCTAAACATGTCTTTTAATATGTTTTATACCTTCACTAGCACGTCATTCTTTAGGTGTTGTATCTTGTTTATCTCTTTGCCTCTGCATTGAGATGTGCTGACCCATCCATAAAAGATGTAATAAAATACACAAGGTCTTTATAAACATTCAATGTAGCACAAGGCCATGCCATTATGTACACTGTGTTTAAAAATAAAGGCTGACCCTGGTCCTGCACACATTGCTCTTCACTTACAGAAGAGACGGGCTGTCACCGAGCGCGTCCCTTCTGCCAGAGGCCAGCTTGCCTTGCTCGAGGCGCTGTGTTGAGCCAACAAATGTCACTGCTACTCGCATCCCTGCACGCTTACCATAAGGAGATACGTCTGGAGTATGTCAGTTCGCTCCTTCCGCTCTCTCTTGCTGGACTCAACATGGCTTTGTGGGCAGATCATTGTGTACCTTGGAGGCCAGGCAGACATTTTCCGAAAAATAAACAGATTTAAAATGATTTAAGTAGGCGCTATGTTGACATGAACTACTCTCAGACCAAGGCGCCTATTCCAGTGGAGCTAAAACAGACAAGTGTCAGTCCGAGTTAAGCACTTCACTAAGGAGCAGTCACGTAGAGTTCGGGGTCAGTTTGCATGGAAAACATTCCCTATGTGATGCTACACTGCACCTCATTTATTACGAAGTGCACTAGGAACAAGCATTGGCAGAACCAATAGGTCTGGCATTGGCTGCTAGACTTTTGCTTTGTCTTCTCATACTATTCTCAATTCTTTACTGCTTAGGTAGCTTTTGAGCCATCATCAGTCTGAGAAAAACATTGTCTAAAAGCAAAAATAGATTTCTGTTCTCATAAAGGACATTTTGCCATAATAATACTTGGCACGGAAAGGAACTACATGGTGTGTGGATGTGATTCTTGTGAAAGGACAGGATTCCATCACCCAATTTGCCCCAAACTGCATTATGTAGTGAGTGGAGTGGAAGCAAAATGTGAATGACCCAATAATAAGCCAATGGATGAAGAGGGCTGGCAAAAAGCCTCTATAAGTTGAACGTATAATTTTAGTAACATTGAAAGGTCTTGGCTAACGCCAGACCTAAAATTGTTAACCACATTCAAGGCTGTCTTTCCGGCAAACAAATTAGGTAGCCACGTTGTTTATCCAGGCACAAACGCTTATAAGAGAAGGTGAGTTATGGGTTCATCTTGATGGAAAGACCATCACCCCTGCCTGCAGACACCATTATTTGAGGTAACTAACATCGTCATACAGATGCATGAGTAGAGCATGTGTGACGCAGGACATCACAATGCCGCCTTTGTGAGCGGGCACGCCAAGGATAAGTTTATGCGGGTCAGCACACGTAGAAACTTTTAACATGCTTTTTTCAATTGCATATGTTTTCTTTCCCTACTCATGGATCAACATGTAGTGATTTTGAATGCACTGAACAGAAAAGCTAAAAGCTAAGCTGCTTTGCTGATCTCCGTAATCTCAGTGCGCGTTCCCTCGGTGTCTGTAGCAGTCCACTGTCTTCTGTGGCAACTCTTCCTCAGTGTAGCGCAGGAAGCAGACGTTGCAAGTCTATACAGTGTGTCTTCAAAACTTGTGATGATTTACTGTGCAGCTTAAAGTTCTCTGCTTCTGGCCTGCAGGCTCTACCTCACCATTTGCCAACTCATCACAGGGTAGGATGACATGGCGTCCCATTCCCTGATTGGCATGAAGCCCCTAGCACTGCACGCTGTGAGCCTCAAGCGCAGCTAACTTTACACCCACGTCATCAGGGGTGGAGATTATCCCCAGAGTCTATGGCTTTGCTGGACTGATGATCCTACAGACCTCAAGGGTATGAGATCATCAGCCCTACAAATGTTGTGCATCAGTTGTCTAGAATGCATGTCAGCAGGTTTCAAATCCCTGTCCTGAACAAGCGAGCTAGTGTGACTGGGGTGAGTGCTGCCACCGGCCTGCAATGTGTGTGCTTTTATTTTAAGAATTTAAAATCCTGATTATGAAACAAAACTGAATTTGTCCTGAGAGAAAATAAAGCGGGCAGATCCCCAATGCCCACATCAGCAAGCTGCCGCTGAAATTGGGGCGCAGGGAGTTTCAAATACCTTATTGCCCACATGATACCGGGTCTTTTTCTTTGGCTCTGACACATAATTGTAGCTTGGGCAAGTAACATTTACAGCAGGGGGTGCAACAATTTTATGTTTTTTGGGACATTTATTAATATTTCAGACTTACATCAACCATTTTCATTACCGTTTTATTTTAATGTGTATTTCCGTAGGAATGGTGAATTAAGCGTCTGAATTTTTTATCATTGTATTATGGCATACAAGCATGCGTCCTTTCACGACAGAAAAATTAGTTTTTAGTGCTACTAAAAGTCAGATCTCATTGCCAAATAAATTGACATTTATACAAATACATGGTCCTATACCATTTTCCTCTGCACATGTTTTTCCCATCGAGCTCTTCCTGAGTCGTAACAGATTGGTATCTGACTCAATACCAGTCAAGAAATTGGTTTTTCAAGTATTTACATTTTTTAGATCAGTTTCCTGTAATGGTAAACTTAAGTTCATTAGGGAATCTTAAGTGCATCCTGTAAAGTTAATTAAACTAATTATGTGTGTGTCTGTAAAACCTCCAAGTCAATGAGTTGCTCACATTGGATTATATTTCAAGAGCACTTCTTTTACTTCAATAATGCTTTGGAAATATACTCATTAGCTGCCAGCAGTGTAAAGATGTTGATTTAAAAGCATGATTGTGTCTTCATAAGTAGCAGGCAGTCAAAACACTTGACAACAATGCAGTTAGAGTCTCGCATAATGGAGTATGCAGGAAGATGTTTGCATACACCTGTTTACTTTAAAGGCCGCCGACTTATGGCCTGTATTTCATTATTTGTATTTAAATATCTTTTCCTTTATTTCCAACAACATAGAGTATTAAATGTCTTTCAAAAGTGATTTATTATCTAATAATTGTTCCTATAGCCTATCATTTATGCATTTTGTTATCTGATCGCATGCATTTTGTTCATGTGTCTGAAAAGGCTTTTAGACACTGCTTTCTGCTCATCCCTCGGGGGTCTCCTATCAATAATTTGCAGGCACCGGTTTGCTACATTAATATCGGGGCCCTGGGCAAGAGTCTGAAATCGTAGACCTCTGAGACAGACATCCTGCATCTGCCACTGGTACTCTGGTCAAATATAGTAAGGATGTCAGTGACCGCGTGCTCTCAGCTCAAGTATAAGCATGCTTTCTAGTTTGATTCAACTTTCCTACTAATGTTAGGTGACTTGATTTGTACATTCATGGTCATGTCATATTTGGCTCAAATATCCACTGCGCTCCTGAATTAGACTGAGGAGTCAAAATAATGAATGGCATAGTCAATGACACTTTGGCATATAGTCAACGGCGTTTTCTTGCCTGTGTACACCAGTGGCACAATGTTAAGAATGAAAATATCCCAAACTGAATTAATGTTTGCGCTAATAAAGCAGCCACAATAGGAATACTCCAGGATTACTAACGACCTAGAGCTGGTTTATGTGGCTTGCACGTCAGTGGAATCTGGCACTAACATTTTCAGATGAGACAGATGGTTTTGGTGCTTGTGCAATTTTGAACTGTAATTTGAACCCACTGGCCAGCCATTGATATTGCATGCTGAACGAGTTCAATAAAATACACGAATTCAATAAAATAAAAATACGATTTTTGTAACCTCTTAGAAATCTGGGATATTAATAGATTTACATTTTTTTTTAATTCTTTAATATAATTTTTACATAAAAAGACAAAGTAAAGCCTTACGATATGGCAACATTCAACTCTGCAGCTTACTCCTCCCAATGTACATAGGCGATACACAGTGTCCGAGAGCAAGTCAGCCTGGGTGGCATCAGTGATACCTATCTCCCATTCTTTTATCAAACAAGCAGAACACATGTGGACCAAGTCCCGGTCTCCTCATTGCGGAGAGGGGACATTCTAACCACCACCATAGGGGGGGCATTCATAACCACCAGGCATAATCACCTCCCTAAATCGTCTCATCTGTCACAACAGGGAATATCGAGAAGCGGAAGCCAACTTCCCCCTCCACATTCCCCAGGTATTCCACCATTTCCCCCCATATCCCTAGATTACGTTCTGCATTTTCATCCGCCTGCACCCGTTTCAGCCTACACTTCTCTGCCACCGCCCACTTTCGGACATCCATCAACCACCTATGCAGAGGGGGGAATCAATGCACTAACTTAGTGTATCATAATACATCACCTGGCTAACACCAGTCCCAATAATGCAAATCTGTGTCTCATCTTTCTCCCTGTTTTGGGAAGTGGCAGGAGGGCCAGGAGGCAATGGCGAGCCATCTTCTCCAGACAGGCACTGGTGGCCTCCCGCAGTACTTGCACCATTCCATCCCAAAAAGTCCAAATTCTGTGGCATCTCCATGTCATGTGAAAAAAGTCTCCTGGGGCTGCCGTGCATCTTGTGCACTCTCCTGAACGGTTTGGGAATATTCTGTGCAACCTCTGTGGTGTTGGATATGCCTCTTGTAAATATCAAAATTGCATGTGTTTAAAACATGCATTGCTAGTGGTATCCTTCACTTAAGCTCCAGCCTGTTTCCACTCCCCATCCATAAGCGGGTCTCCCAGGTCTGTATGCCAACTAGCACAAACAGATGTCATATCAATGCTGCACGTTAGTGGAATATAAGATCCCTATACGAGCCCGGGTCTAGTATTACATTCAGGACACAGGAGTCGTCTGGCTCTGCCAGAAACGTTGTCCATCTCCAGTGCTGGATTCATGATTTTTGAATATTGTAGAAACAGTTAACCGTAGTTCCAAAACCGTATAAATACACTCAGACTGTCTACTACCCGGCCAACAATTAAGGTTGTATTGCTGTCCCGAATCATGCGCCACCTGTAAACCCAATTATCGGAACGTCTCTGTGTCCCAGGGTAGCCCCACTTCAGGAAGGTCAGTCCGCCATCAGATTACTAGGGCCGCCAGGGTAAAGAAAACTGTCTTGTGTCTGTTGACAAGTAGCCCGGATGCCTGCCCGAAATCCTCCATTATTCCCATCAGCACTAGCAGAGACCTCACTGGTTTATCTATGTATATGAGGGTGTCATCAGTATACATTGCCATAATACGGACATTGTACCCAACTTTCACTCCCCAATCCTTCATGCCGCTCCTCAGACATAAGGCCAACCTGGCACCACTCCCATACACCTCAGCACCTCCCACAGGTACTCCCACCCCAGAGTCTCAAAGGCCTTCTCAATATTTCGGTCCACCAGTGCCACCTCCATATCAGACCCTTGAGTCACTTGTAGTACATGTGATAGGCGCCTGAGATTCATATGGGTCACCCTACCCAGCATAAAGCTGCACTGCTCATTTGATTTGATTTGATTTGATATTTATATAGCGCAGCATTCACCCGAAGGCATCAAGGCGCTAATAGAAAGGCCATACATACCACGGAATCTAGAAAAAAAAGCGAAAGAACTCCAGCTCACCGTTCTACTGTGAACAGCCAGGTTTTAAGGGCCTTTCTGAATAAGAGCAGAAGAGGGATAGATCTAAGAGCAAGGGGTAGGGAGTTCCAGTGTTTGCTTGCTGCCACTGAGAATGCCCTATCCCCCCCACTTACTCTTCTTGGTTCTTGGAACCAGTAGTTGCTTTTGAAGTGAGGAGCGTAGTAATCTGCTGGGAGAGTGCTGTTTGAACATATTCTTCAGCCTTGAGGGGTAGGGAGCGTGCAATGATTTATGGACCATACAGAGAGATTTAAAAATGATGCGTTGTTCAATGGGAAGCCAATGCAGATGTTATTGACCCTTCTTAGCAGATTGTTTTTTGGGAATGTCCAGAATGAGTCTTGCCAAAGCGTTCTGCAGTACCTGGAGTTAATGCTGTAAGCTCTTATTGGCAGCCAGGTACAGGGCATTGCAGTTATCGAGTCTGGACATTACCAGGGCCAGTGCTACCTGGATCCTAGCTGATCGCTGGATGAAAGGGAATATTTTTTTTAACATCCTTATGAGCCAGGAGCATGTAGAGATGGTACGATTCACTTGGACATTGAAACTAAGTTCAGTGTCCATCAAGACTCCCAGGTTCTTAGCCTTTGCGCTCGGGACAGGGCAGCATCCCAGAGATTGAGGCCAGCAGCTGCTATTCCATTTGGCTGCCCCTGATCCAAATATCCTCACCTCAGTTTTCTCCCCATTAAGCTTCAAGAAGTTAGCGGACATCCAGTCTGCCACTCTGGTCATGCATCCAAGGACATTTTCTGACAGTGAGCCCAGCCCCTTGGGGATGGTAACCATAATTTGAGTATCGTCTGCATATGACACCACCTCCAATCCAAAAGAGTGGACTATGGTTGCGAGGGGTGCCACATACAGATTAAAGAGGGTGGGACTCAGGGAAGACCCCTGCAGGACTCCACAAGGTAGAAGATAGGAGTCTGAGTGAAAGGATTTTAAATTCACCCTTTGGGATCTCCCTGTCAGAAATGAGGACAAGAGGGCAAGTGCTTGATGAGAGATACCAAGACTCCGGAGTCTGTCCAGCAGCAAGGTAGGTGAGATGGTATCAAATGCTGCTGACAGATCCAGGAGAATTAGCACTACCCCTTGTCCTTCATCCACTGTATGCCTGATGTGGTCCGTGGCTGATATTAAAGCCGTTTCTGTACCATGATGCTTTCTGAATCCAAACTGCGAATCATTAAGCCAAGATTGATGTTCTGCAGTTTCCATGAGCTGCTTATTAAGATGTAGTTCCAGGATTTTTGCTGGAGCAGGGAGCAGAGAGATGGGGCGATAGTTTTTACAGTCCCTAGGATCCAGATTAGGTTTTTTCAAAAGAGGTCTAATGATGGCTTGTTTCCAAGAATGGGGATAGATTCCAGAACGGATAATGATGTTCATTAATTTACAGAGGGGTTCTGCTATGGTGTCATCACCCACCAGGCTTGAAACCGCACGACACAATCGCATCACGAGCACTTTTGCGAGTATCTTAGTGTCCACATTCAACATGGACAGCCGCCTGTAGGAATTCGGATTTCTTGGGTCCTTGTGGGGTTTAGGGAGCATCGTGATGAGGGCTTCTCGCATGGGCAATAGTAATATGCCACGGTGCTTGGCCTCCAGGAAAGTCTTCAGGAGCTTGGGGAGTAGTACATCGGTGTGTGGTTGGTAATACTCAACTGGGAGCCCATCTCTCATAAGGCTGCTTGTAGGTCTTTCACCTGCAATTCCGCCTCAAGAGCATCCCTCTGGGTTTCAGTAATGCAGAAGGCTGTCGCCCATTCTCTTCTGCCCTTATTTATTGCAAGTTGTCACACGACAGAGGAGCCGTCTACGCAGACTAGTGATAGCATCAGTGGGAGGGGTCTCTTCTTCTTAAGTATCCATGCCAATTACCTCCCAGACTTGTCCCCCCTTCATATGAAGTCGCTGTTTGTAGTCGCACCTCACGTGACAGTCCAATCTGTCCCACAGCATTGCTGTTCTACTTTGTGCCACAAGGCGAGATCCATCGACTGTCCCCTGTTCCCCCCTGTCTTTGCAGTCAGGACAAAGCCTCCTCACACTCTACTATGTTTTGTTCTAGTCTCCATCGAGTAGCATATACCTTACTGAGGCTCTCAACCCTTCACCACGAATTTCAGTGCCCCCAATCTGTACCCCTCATTGTTGTCGAATTCCAGCTAGTGTCACAGTACCCCTGCAAAACCAGCCTGATCTGTTCTTTGTAAAGTGCATCCCCAATGCCTCCGGCCGGAGGTGTAACAAGGTAATACTAGGACTCTGTACTCCCAAGCCACATTACCAATAAGGGCGCATTATTCACAGGAGACGCACCGAATATCATGCCTCTAGTATATTGAGCACTACGTCGTCTGACACTAAAAACCGATCCAATTTGCTATGTACCCCGTGGGCGGGTGTGAAACAGGAGACCTCACCGACATTCGGATGGAGTTCCCTCCATATATCCTTGCAGTACAAGCGATCCATCGTTTTGCACAGTTTAGCAGTCATTTTAGGCTTGGTCCCAAGTTGGGGGGGTGGTTGTCTTTCCAGTAGGCCGTCAAACACAGGTAAACTCCCCCACCTAGATAATGGCTATCCCCACATATTGTAGTAACTCCCTCTCCAGCGCGAGGACAATTCCCCATTATCCACATTTGTGTATAGACATTAAGAACGCACACTTCCACCCCATCTAATACTCCATACACCAATACAAATCTCCCCTCTATATCCGCCATGCAGCTACACAATTGAAAGGAACAGTAGGTGCCATCCAGATGGCGACCCCCCCTGGCCTAACTGGAGTAAGTAGAGAATAAAGTTGTCCCTTCCATTTCTTCTGCAACTTCTGCACCTCCCCTTCCATCAGGTGTGTTTCCTGAATCATTGCAATATGAGCCTGAGTCTGAGGTAGGCATTTACTCTATAGCTTTTGACAAAGGAATTCAATACCCTAACATTCCAGGTGACTAATGCATAGTTCCCCACATTATAGCATACACCTGTCGTGAGACCTGCCATTCCAGACAGGTTTCCTTCGCCGTCACCACCAGGCCTCCACATCCTCTGGATCACTCCATCTCATCTATTGTAGAGACGTAGGACTTCTTTGCGCTGCAGGAACCAAAACCTGCAAAACCAACCCTTTCCCGGATATACACTCACAAAACAAATTAGTGTCTCCCCACTGAAAACACACACCCACCCCTCCCCAACTGGAACTTTATGGAAGCGTTATCCCTATGGCGTGTGGCGGTGCTCAATCCCTGATCCCCCAACTAAGTTGTATTTTGGGGGCGAGCAACCATCTGGAGTGACCACAAATGATCAGCTCAAGATGCATTCTTACCCAGACTTCCCTCCTCTACAGCAGCCACACACAACCCTTGAAAGGTAGTCACTTAGCACTACTTGCACCAAACTTCCCCCTCCACTGAAAACTGCTCTCCATACGCACCGCTTTGACAGCAGCCTTTAAATTTCAGAACAATTTGCAAACCTTTTCTTCTTTCACGCTTCACATTCACCATCCCCCAGCTTCAATACTCTCCCTGCCCTGCCTAGAGATACTCTTTTATATAAGCAGATTTCCTTTGTAGCCGCGTGGGCAAACTGTGCTAACATTAATTCGTGTCCTCACTTACTACAACCAACCTTTAAGCAAAAATCACTAATGCCCTCAGACATGGTAAGCACAACACATCCACATCCAAGTTCTCCCCAGCCATATATTCTAAGAAGGGCTCCCAAATTTAGCTACATCTTCCTAAATTCCCTCTCTGTGTGTGGATTATTCGCTCCAGTAGAACCATGTACTAAACTTTAATATGCCATCTTTTATTTGGAAGGCCTGTGTCTTACTGTTTAAATTCACTATTGTTAACTGGCTGCTGTAAGCGCAGTGTTAGTTTATAATACTTTGTCAAACTGGGGGTACGAGTCATCTATGTTGAATCCTCTCAGAAGTATTACAAAAAGGGTCAGCTGATATTCTTGGTCTGATCTCAATGAACCATTTCTCTGACCTGTTAACATTTCTCGGTCTGTTTGGGCACCCTTAATAGATATACAATTCACCATCACCATTTTTCCTACACAGGTCCATTTTCCCTGGGTCTGCCTTCTTCATCCATACCAGGGTGTGATTCCATCTGTAGAGGAATTTTCCGTGCTAGACAGACTTTAAATCGATCTATCTACCTACCGCCACTCTTTCTTGTTCAAAAACGTTCCACTCCAGATCATGGTACCTATGTACGCTGTGATTACAAATAGAAAATCAGACCCCCTGTGCCAGTTAAGTTGAGCAAATGTTTCTCCAGTTCGGTAAATTGCCTATTAGTCCCAGCTTTTATTTCGGGTGCCATATTTTAATGACTGAGCTGAGAATAGCATAGCCAGCCCCCTTTCAAAAACACAGACTTTATGCTTAGAACCTTGAATGATGTAGTTTGGCTCTTCCATAATGTCCTTTTTCCTTCTACACTGACCATCACTTTGTTTTTAATATTAACTCTTGTAAATTAACACAAAGAGGTACCCTATTATCTACCCAAGAAACTGGGGTAAGAAATTATAACAGAACAAGGGTTCCTGAGTGGATAGTCATAAGAACGCAGAGTGTTTACCGTGTGGTCTTCAATATCCATACTCCCCTGGCCCAGAAAAGAGGAGCAAGCCTCCAGCCACCTCCTGCTGGCTGCTCGATGCCCTATGAAGGCACCTACTATCCATCGCCACGTGGGACCCAGAGGGCTGGACCAAGGAGCTGTTTACCATGGGGACTTCAATATCCCTACTCCCCTGGCCCAGTAAGGAGGGGCAAGCATCCAGCCGGCTCCCACTGTCCGCTCGACGCGATATTAAAGTGTCTACTGTTCATCGCGGTGCAGGACGCAGAGTGCTGGACCAAGGAGCTGTTTACCGTGGGGATTTCAATATCCATACTCCCCTAGTCAGGAAGGAGGGTCAAGCCTCCAGCCGCCTCCCGCTGACCGATCAATGCGCTATTAAATCGCCTACTGTCCATGGCGTCGAGGGACGCAGAGTGCTGGACCAAGGAGCTGTTTACCGTGGGGACTTCGATATCCATACTCCCCTGATCCAGGAAGGAGGGGCAAGCCTCCAACCTGCTGCCGCTGACCGCTCAACATGCTATTAAAGCATCTATTGTCCATTGCGGTGCAGGGCATGCCGGGGCCAAGGGCAGGGCCGTCCACGCCCAGAAGAGGCTGGGCTGGCCCCCGCCCCTGTTGGATTTTTAGATTTTGGGTTTAATTGATTATTGTGATCACCGCTGCCAGATTACATGGATGCCCAGAAGAAAATGGGTACCGTGACCGAGGATCATAGGTGCAGTGGTAGTTTATCTAGGGGAGGATTTCCTGGAAAACTGGAGTAAAATAGCACTAGAAATCATTGTGCCTGCAAAACACGGATATTTGGCACCCATGCTTAAACACGAACGAATACTGTCAGCCACAAAGTAAACAGCTTGTCGCAGACTAAGGCTAATTTGGGAGGGAGGAGGGGTTCTTGCTCCTTTAGCTGTAAAGCTTATTTCTGGATTCATTCGATAGGTTGCATTACAAAGAGCCATTTGTCAAGGGAAGCCCTGCAACCACTTAATCGATTCAAGGCAACTACTCAGGGCAGCACCAAAGGGTGCAATAAAGAGACCCAGAACCTAGATGGGGGCTGTTTCCCATGCTTTCGACAATAAGGAACTGTTGTGGAGATATTTATTTGTTAAATTATGTTTTAATGTAATAATGATTTATTTGATATTATAACAAGTGTTTCTGAACTCACTCTGAAAGGGAGGATTAGGGTGACAATGCAATTGTAATTGATAAAGCATGGGGAAACAGGCAACAGAAGCACCCCCTGGCAAGGGGAAAAAGCCCAAAGTAAAAAGAAGTTAAGGGGACAACTGCACAATAGCAGATATAGATAATCTCATAGAGGAGGTCGAGACAATGCTATGGGTAACAGCTAAGAACCGGAAAATACTATCAACAAAAATAACCTCCTATACGAGGAAGGGAGCGCTACAGCAGAGGGGAAAAGTGCATCACGAAGATCCCGCAGAACATGTAGTAAGACAGCAGGGCTCACTAGTTCAAGTAAGAGCACTAGTAGAAGCCCCAAAAACATCTAGAAACCCTCCACAAGGACAGAATGCAGGTGACAACTTAAACTATGATTTTTCGGGTGGGAGTAGGGGAAGGGGAAACCATGGGATTACTTTGTACGAATAGATTTGCCCCCCGCTAGTAGATGGAACCCCAAAAACTCTAGCCCAAGATGCAACGCAGTATAGAGCTAGCCATCTAACCAAATAATCCCAAAAGGAAAAAGAACCCCTGCAGCTTATGGAAATGCAAAATTGCAAATGTAATGATGGGAAAATGCAGGAACTGGTAGCAAAAATTGGTATTTTAACAAACGAAGTTCAGGTTCTAAAGAATTTAATAATTTCATTAAAAGCACAATTGAACAATAGTGTAGAAGCTCCCCTTACCAATCTAGCAGAAGGGAGTAGGAATATGCTCAAATTACTACCCAAACCATTGCCTCAGCATAATCAAATAAATTCGCTATCACTAGTCAGAGTACAGGATAAACCACTACAAAGTGAGGCTGGAGGTCCACTTGAAGAAAGGCAGCTACCTCTGTGGGTAGGGAAAATGAGCACCAGTTAGGTACCTTGGGAAACTGTGGAAATAAGCCACAGAACCTAGAAGGTAGAGGAACTTTGCTAATTGCAATCTCAACACTTGTTACCGGGAATTTACCCAGGAACACCCAGCGAGAATCAGGAACGGAGTAGATGCACGATATGCACGAGGAACCAATGGGAAGGTGACCACATGCCCAAAAAAAAACACTACACTAATGAATCCCAAGACAGAGCTAGGGAACACAGAGTTTATCTAATTTATTTTGCAAGGCTTAGTAAAAGCAGTTGGGAAGATGAGGAGGCACTTAAAAACAAAGTCACCTTCTGGATTAGGTACAAACGGCACGGTTTGTCAATTGTGCATTCAGATATAATAAGGGCTGAGCGTTTGCAAGAGGAAAATGGGAGCTTTGATACCATCCTGCTGACCATCACTAACAAAGATAAAGCGGAGGGGCTAATTGCAATGGACTCAAAAATGAGCATAACAGCCAAGCAGACAATGCGGTTCAAACTGAACAGACCATCTAATGATCAAACAACTCAAACAAAAAGCAGGTGTTCCCTGACCACTAAACCATCGCAGAACCAAGATATGGCCAACCTTAAAGCAGTAGACTGACTAAGTAAAGTAAGCCAGCTAAATCCCAGTATAGAACGAATACAAAATCTGGGAAGGAATTACATGGGAAGCAAGGTTTTGACCACCCATAAAGAGGCAGTGGGACGTTTAGCAAGGGACAAAGGAAGAGAAGAACAGATAGGAACCATTGAGGCTGATATGAGGCAAGAAGGCCAATCCATCTTTCCCACACATGTGGTCCCAGGACATATAGCTATTGTTTTGTGGAATGTGGTAGGCTTAAAATATAAGCTCTTGGATCTAGACTGGCACACATATATTGAGCAATTACATCTCTGCCTCTTCCAGGAGACATGGCTGATAGACCCACCTCATAAATTGGGATACAAAACTTATTATATAAATGCAGCTCCGTCCCCGAGTGGTAGGTCTTTAGGGAGGTTGGTACTCTGGGTTAAAATAACCTTGGCAATGGGAACTAGAATTCATAATATAGACTCGCGTGATATTCGTGGCGTGAGTCTAGATACCAAAAATAAGACACATCTTCATTGTTTTAATGTGTATAACAGGCCAAACAGAAGTAATCTCGAAATTCAGACCATAGAAATGTTAAACAGTACCCTCGATTGTGTAAAGCCATGTGACACAGTAATTGTAGGCGGTGACGTCAACTGTACATATGAGCCTATTAATGGCCTCGAAACAATGGTAGCGGAGGAGGAGGCGGCCAGGGGTCTCCCCCAGCTAGATGCAGGCCCATCGGTACCATGCACTGTGGCTGCGACACAATAATGCAATTTACCTTAGAACATGGTCTAAGGGCATGTAATGGAAGGGTTAAATGTAACAAGAATGATAAATCTCCCCTATATAGATTTAAAAGGGGTAGAGCACAATCAAAGATAGATTAAATCATGCATAGTACAGTTGGCATCTTATCTCTGGCTTTAAGATAGACGCTAGAGAGCATAGTGATCATTATCCTCTTCGTCTATAAATGACAGAGTGCCTCATTGAAGCACAAGCATCTAAAAGAAACCCTCTATTAATACAGTCTTTGATAGGGAGCAACCATAGGGCAGTGAAATGGCCTCACGTCACAGATAACTTGGAGACCATGACCAGTATCTATGAAGAATTTGCCGAGGTAGTAGACCCACATGTAGAAGAAACGCTAACCGGATTTTCAATAATGGCCACGGATCAATCTTAGGTGACGACTCTAACACTCCTCTTAACTAAAGCCACTAGAAAGAAACCAAGACAAAAAGTAATCATTGAATCTAAATGTAACCCATGGTACACTTTGGATTGTAAGCAGGCAAAGAAAATATTACTGGAGAAGTTAAAGCATGGGAGTAGGCAATTGATGAGGAGAGCTAGGGACAATTATATGATAACACCAGCCAGTGCAAAAAAGAGTTGGGAAGAGTCGAATTGGAGTGATCTTCTCCAGGTGGCAAAATCCAAAGATACTGTAACATTTTGGTGAATAGTAGCTCATGGAAGCAATGATAAAGCTGCTGCTTCCACTGAGCACTATATGGACCCTGCCACATGGACTGAACACTTTACTAACTTATACTCAGGGCCCAAGCTTTCTACCTATGAACCACAATGCTTTGTGAGCAACACGGAACACATGATCCATTTCAGCCTTGATGAAACAACGCAGGCAATTGACACTATAAAGCTGGGAAATGCCCCAGGCCTTTGATAAATTACCAGGGGACCTGTTTAAACATGATAAAGAAGTGTGGGCCCCCTATGTAAACTTGATTACTGATACTATAGCCTCGGGAACACCAATCCCTCTGACCTGGAAGGGGGGTGAAATAATCCCCATTCATAAAAAAGGGAGCAAGCAAAAACCAAGGAATTACAGGTCCATTAGTTTAATAGATGTACTACAGAAAATCTGTGCCTAGACAGTTGCTGAATAGATTAAATGAATGGATAGATGATAATATTATCCTAACACCATATCAGGCAAGGTTTAGAGCCTGTACAAGCACGGTCGACCAGTATTCAGACTTTTGTGTATAGTGCGGAACTACACCAAGATAAAGGGAGGTCACATTTACATAGCGTTATTTAGACTTAAGGGCAGCATTTGACCTTGTACCTAGAACCCCTGTGGGCATCGCTAAAGAGCCAACGAGTGCCAGAAAACATTTTAAATCAGACAGTCAGGCTGCACCAGGGCAACTATGCTAGAGAACAGAGGGGCACGAACAGACAGCTCACAGAACCGATCCCCATCGACAGAGGAGTAAGGCAGGGGTCCGTGCTAGTACCCACCCTGTTCTCACTCTATATTAATGATGTGGTTGACCATCAAAAAATGACTCCGTGAAATCTGTGGAACCCATATTCCTGTGTTAATATTCGCAGATGATACCATCTTGATTTCGCAGATGCCTAAGGGTCTCCAAAATGTATTAAATGATTTTAATTAATTTTGTAATGAAAAGTGCCTAGAAATAAACATTGGAAAAACTAAATATATGACCATAAATCCCCACAAGAGCTTTAGCAGAAACATCAGGGTCTGTAAACAAAAACTTTAACATGTATCAAATTTTGCATACCTAAGCATTACACCCTACTCAAGACTCTCATGGATTCCACAAATAAACCACTTCACAATGGTCCTCACACAAGGATCCAGGGCTATTTCCAACATATATAATACATCTCGGTCCAAATTGATTATACCTGCCCTAGAGATCTACAAACAAAGCGCAGGCGGCTGCCCTTTACGGGTCTGAATTGTGCTGTACTAGTAACATTAAACAACTTGTATGTGGCGAGAACAAATTTACGAGAAGGATACTAGGGCTACCAATGGCGACACCTCTGGTCCCAATGTTCCATGATGTAAACAATAAACGGATACAGCATATCACAATCTTATGCCTGTTACTTTATTGGATCAGATAATAGACAACCCCGGAACTGGTGGACAATAGAGAGGGCATTTAGGAAATTTTGGAACTTGACAGGCACTTAACCTTTCCTTGGTTCAGATACGTCCAGAAATGGTTTAATGAGCTTGGTCTTCCCTCTTACTGGGTGGAACCACAACCTTGGTGCACAGCTCTAAGAAAAATTTTAAGCGAATGCGAATATATTTGGAACATGTCCTGAATGCTCTCCATCATAATCCTAATCTAGGCAGACTGACAACAGAATTCCTCAATGTCAAACCAAACACATACTATGAAGAGTCTCTTGATACCATTCAATCACACCTAGCAAAAACTATATACATGAAGTTTCGACATGAAACTCTCCAAATAAAGGCCCACACTGTGAAAAGGAAATCACAAAGAGATTCAATTTGCACTCTATGCACTTTAGGCCACGTTGAAGACACTGAACATATTCTGTTCTTCTGTATGGCATATAACAGGATCAGGAAGAAATGGATTTGTCCAGTATGCAAAGGTTTGGGATTCGGGAAGCACCAAGAAGCCCTTAGAGTATTGAAATATGACACAACGGCACACATCATTTTTTGTGTGTGCAAGTACCTACTGGAAGTAGGATTTGCACGTGGTAAGATGGGGTTGAAACTGTGATGATGGAATGAATATTTTACACATTTAATCTTATTTAAGTATTCCACTGATGACGAAGACTGATTTAATGTAAATGTTGTAAATAATTCGTAATTTTATCGGACAAGGTATTAATTGTGAATAATTTTATAAGTGTACTTTTAATGGTTTTTAACCGAAATAAAAGTTACTACTACTAACAGAAAATCATAAACCAGACCATTTCTCAAAAATGAAAAGCAAAAATCGATACTGTGATAAAAAGAGAAAATTATACAATAACTTCCCAACATAACATGTAAAAGTAAGGTGTTTAAACATGCTTGGTGTTCACCAGATTCACATAAATGATTAAGAAATACACGGTGTAAAAAGGAAGGAATGACATATCACTGGCGAAAAAAGTCTTGGGTTGTGCTGTGGACAATTCAGTAGTTACAGCTTAGGCATGACTTAAAATACAGTTCATATGTGCATTGTCAATGGTGTTTTGACACTCTTCTTTTCCTCAGAAAAGAAAAGGGAGAAAAAGGAAGCAGAAATTACTAAAACAGCCTACATGGGTGATTACCCACGTGAAGGAGCAAAGCATTCCAAAGTGTGCTTACACTATGGCATAGCCTGCAAGCTGGAAAAAGGGTACATTAAAGCTGATGCTGGTAATGAGGACAAAATGTAGAAATTAGGTAGAAGAGCAGGCTTACTTGCTGAATTGGGGAATCTACCCATAAAAAGACCCAAGGAAAGGAAAATGCTGCCTAGTGCATGGTAGCAAGAGTGTCTGTAACCGCTGCAATTGCTGCATTTGTTGTATGAGGCCCAACTCAGTGCTTAGGTGCCGTACATGCTAATTACAATAAATGGAGGAGGCCTCCGACACCCAGGCAGGTGGTTAGGGTTAAAAAAGTGCATGTAAATGGTCACTTTGAAAAATGGAATGTGGGAAAAGTAAACAAGTCGGCGGTTCAAAGAATACTCACAAGCGTTGTTGTGTGATGGTAAACCAGTCCCTCGAGTGGGGGTGGGGAAACTCTTCAATGCAGTGGAGCAGCAGTCTCTATCCACATAGTGGAAATAAATTGCCATGAGCCAGCAAGCGATTACTTGTTAGGGGGCAGGGACATAAGAGAAAAAACTTCACAGCTACAGTTGGAGCTGAAAAGAGAACGGGCTGCTGGGTAAAGACAAAAGGGGAGGGTCAAGAGAGGTTACAAATTAATAGTATGGAAAGAATAGAGAAAACTATTATAATAATAATAGCAATGCGGCAGAGGTAGAAGGCTCTATCCACACTGTAGCTATGTATTAAAATGCACCCCATAGAAAAGCTGATTATTAGTTGTGGGCAGGTCCCAAACAGTGAGGGGTAAGTATCTGCTTTGTAGGAAATTTCAGCGCCAATTACAAAACAAAAGGATGGAATCCTAGAATAAGGACAGAGAGGTCTCAAATTACAATCGATAAGAAAAACACAATCTGATCAAAATATTGAAAGAATAAATTACAAACTCTATGAAGTAAGATAATATAAAAACAATGTAAAAAATGTCCTCCAACAACATTACAGCATTTAAATATTATCTTTCTGTTTACAAAATGTGTATTCAGGAATGGGCCAATGTATGCCAGTCCTCTGGCAATGTCTTTGTGACATAATATTGACAACAAAAATATTGTGGCCAATAATTGAAAACCCAAAAAGTGACTTTAATAAACCCCTATACAAAATTCCAGATTAAAACAAAACAGATAAAAAGTAAGTATATCATGTGAAATATAAAAAATGTACATAATGATACCTATTGATAATAATTACACTGTGGTATAATAGATATTTTCAGGATTATTATCAACCACAGATATAGTAAGGAAAGTAGCACTAATGATTGACAGTATTGGAAATGGAAATAAATGTTACTCCAATTGATTTTTATGGCAGAACTACCACAATAAATGAAATAATAGAGAATGTAAGAAAACACAACCGCCCTCCAAATATTGAAGACATACAAATCCGAATTGTGATTCAAAATCTAAAAGAACCAGTACAAGTCCCTGTATCACCACAAATCAATATTAAAATAAATAGCACCTCATGTTCCTAAGGGATAAAAAAATTACCTGCAATAGTTAACCTCAAAAGGCTGTAAGCAGGATATGAAGTACAGCCAGATCAACAAGAAGGAGCTCAAGAACCTTCAAAGACATAGAAATCCCTGACCACTTAAAAGTAATTCATATCAAGCAAGATGTCCTTTTACAACCAACCAGACCAAAATAAGGAAAAAATTATAATTTTTAACTCTCACCAAAGGCATAACCTGGATAATGGATTGGAGTTTTAAATCATGCCACCACCATTCATACAAGTTTAAACCACTCACAGCCAATATCACAATACTTATATACCCCCTATTTACACGATGCTCCTTAAAAAATAAACATCAAATTACAAAGAACTGTAAACAACATCAAAGAAAAAACAAATATGACCCACAAAAAAGTAGATATAGGCTTCAGGCAAGCCTATCGCCATGCATCCATATGAGGATGCTAATATTATTTTAACCGGGCCATATAAAGATACATTTAAGTGTCAACGTTGAGCAAAGGCTAGGCAAGAAATGTGGAATTCTCATTTGAAATATAACATTTTTTTTAAATCAACAGCCTGGGCATATATACCAACTACCAAATTGAAAAAACAATAACTTTTTTTTATACAGATGCCCTTCTACGAAACAAATGAACAAAAACTCCACTACTAGAATATTTTGAAGGCACTAGGGTTGGATGCCACGCTTAGGTCACAAGCGCCAACAAGGGGTGGGTGCAATTCGCATATTTCAGTGTAGCTTAATCACCTGCAATTACCTATAAATTCCATGAGATTATACAACAAGAGTAATTCTGCATTTAGCACTATTTCTTAATGCAAAAATGCCCCCCAAAATGCCCCCAAACTGGGTGCAAGAATGAATTTTATGCTAAGAAATAGTACCTAATGCAACAGGACACAAATAGCAAGTGCGGGCATCCGCTCGGTAAATGTGCTCTTAGAGTAGGATTTTCACCCAATTGACCCCGGCATTTAGCTCTATTTCTTTATCCCAAAATGTCGCCCCTCGTGTCCAAAATGGGCACGAGAAGGCATTTTTTGCTAAGAAATGGTGCTAAATGTGCTGTTGGGGTTGAATATTCTCCCAACTTACCCCCATCATCTAGCACTTTTTACCTGGTGCAAAATGCACCAGATGTCCAAAATGGATGCTAGGATGCATTTTGCATTAAAAAATAACACTAAATGCAGCAGAACACAAATATCGAGCACACGGGCCACTCGCGGTTGCTAAATGTGCTCTCATAGGATTGTTTTCTCCCAAATTGCTCTTACGTATGTCAACAGGGGTAATCACATTATCAGCAATTCCGCGTCAAAGAGTAATGCGGAATTGCCAAAATTACTCCAATTACTCTAGCATAATTAAAATTACACCCGGGCCTAGCGCCAATCCAAGTTTCAACTTCCCTGGTGGAATGTACACAACACTGCATTTTCACAAAAAGCTAAAACCAACCGCACTGTATAAAGGTGGTACAATACACTTAAAATAATTCCCCCAAAAATTGCAAAAGTAGTTAAAAGTAGTAATAATTAATCCATCCAAAATGCCATGTCTTTTCCAGTGACATCCATCAAAACCCTAAAAAGATTTTTTTAAAATATAATAAACACTCAAGGACACCTACACAAAGCAGTAAAAATATTTCAAAAAATGCTGGGTAAAATCCAACCTATTTTTCATATATTTAAAAAATTGAAATCCGCATTAACAAAATAAAGAAAATTACATTTACTTGCAGTACGTATTAATATATTTAACATGTACATTGCATGAAAATTGTAATGCGTATATTTAGCATAAATATAAAAAAAATTGTTTCAATGTATATACTTATAGATATAACATTACTTTGTAAGGAATTAATACATTTGCTCTAAAAGTACACTACAAATATAGGAACAAAAATAAGTGGAACTAAATCAAAACAGTGCTGTTTAAAAATAATTTAACATATATTATAATAGAACAATATTACAAAAAATGATTATATTGAAAAGCATATTAATGTAACTTTTATAATAACATGAAAAGTTATAAATCATCTAAAAGGTTTTTATATCAAGTATAACTTTAGCCACATTATGAAAAGTTTTGTTATCTTGGGGCATTGGAGGGGGGAGGAGTTGTTACTATATACTAATCACACTCCAACCTTAGCCACATTGGGGACTCTGAAAGGATCAGATTTACTATTTGTGAGAAAGTACCTTTTTTGCATGGTCACCCCATTTTATGAGGACTAATGATGCTGGCTTTTTAAATCTGTACACTGGGAACTGCTGTTCAGTACCCATATGTGCTCTGCCCCCTTAAAAATGACAGAATTGGCAAACTCCTGATTAGCATATTTAACTTCCCAGTAAGGCCATAGTAAGTGGGGAAGGAAAGTACACCAGTGGCATTGAAAGTTAAATGTCACCTGTGGACTGCAGCACATATGCCATTCACTAGGCTATCAGGAAAACGTGGTTTCAGGCCTACATATGTAGTCTGACTGATACAGTCTTTAACCCTGCAGGCACCTTGTCAAAATAACCCTTTTTGAGAAGATGGGACCCGTCTATTTAAATATGAAATAAGTCACCGCTAAGTAGGCCTTGTAGCCCACATAGTAGGATTGATAGTATTTAAAAATGTTGCCTGCTGGACTTTAGTGTTGGTATGTACCTACAGTGATTAGCCCCCCAAAAATATTTTCCCTATACAGGGCCATAGCTGCTTCAATGAGGAAAACTAAAGTTCAGATAAAATAATAATTCCACTATCTTTGGTTTGGGATAAGCTACAAAGCTGATTCAAATACTATTTTTAATATTCACTAAAAATCCAATTTAATGGAGAAGTTTGATTTTTAATAAATATGCAGTTAAAGTAACTTTTAAAAGGTTTGACTTTGCTTTGCTGAAGTTTGAGTAGGTTAATTAGCATTAGCCTACCTGCATCTGCTCTCCCCGTCAGTGATTACCCCTTCAAGAGGTTTGAAAACTGCTCCCAGAGCAGAGGCAATGGCTTGGGCCTTTTGGCAAGAAGACAGGGTTACAAGGTATGTGACTCATCCTCTCTCAGGAAAGGCTGTTGGGGAGAGCTCAGGAACTTCATTAACTTGAAAGGGACACATGAGATCTGCCATTCAAAGGTAACTAAATTGAGACCTGGGGAAGAGGGGCTCTCTGATCAACTGTAGACAGCTTGGCCCTTGCCTAATGGGAGAGGAGCTAGTCCCAGAACTAGTTTTATGTGGTTGAGAAGCAGGGATTTGCTTATTTCCCTAGACACACCCCAGGCTGAGCCACCAGTCTCCTCCTGGAGCATAAAGTTTCTTCCAGGTTGGAATTCACAGAAAATAGTGCACTGTGGGATAGTTGGCAGTAAGGTAAACAGGATGTCCTGGAAGGGTTGGAAGGTTTGCCCTTAAGAACTTTTTTTCCCATTAGTTAGGGGGTGCCCAGGAGTTGCCCCCAACAATGGGCTAGTAAAGTGTACAAAAGTGACACCTCACCCTCACCTCATCAGAACACATCTGCGCATGTGGATGAAGAGCACTGGACCTACTCTCTATGGCCTTTGTGGAGACTTGCAGGGCAGAACATGCTCTCACTTGCACCCAGGACTGAAATGTGAACTCCAAGACTCACTTGGCTAACCTCCTGTGTGGCTATAGGGACACAACAAGCTGCAAGAGGCAATTTCCTTGAATGGCCAGCTGACTAGTACCAATTGGGCCAGGACTGAATCCTGCTGATGGACACCACTGGAGTTAGTCCTGCCCCTCTGTGCTGTCTCTCAAGTATTGTGAGCTTTAGTAGAGACCCAGATCTACTGCTCCAGATATTCTTAAATGTTGGAACTTTGAAGAATATTGTACTTAGCATGCTTCCAGAATTTCCACTGACCTCATGGCAAAGGTATTTTTAGCTCCAAAGTAGAGACCAAATCATAAGGTAGAAATATTGACAGGGTGAAGGTGTGAAAAGTGATAGCACTTCAGCGGGTGTAAGATTGGAATTTTCCTGCTCAGAACTTTTCCTGCTAAACCAACGGTATCAGCATGACCTCTTCGAGTGGCTATCTGACTTTGAAGGGAGTTCACCGGATACAGCTTTCAACCTTGCCCCATTGGAGGGTTTCAACTTACATAAAAAATCCTTTGAGGCTGATTTAGATCACTGAGCATGGTAAAATACTTTGCTGCCCTGACGGAGTAACCATACTCCTGATTAAGAGATGTCCACCGCCCCAGCAGACATCTCTTATATAAACAGGAACCACCGCCACGGTGGTTCCTGTCAATGCATTGAAAGTGTATTATGCTGTTCCATCAACACCTTTTTTTTTTAATCCCAAAAGCAATGACCCCCTCGTCTTGGGTGTTTTCTTCCATAGAGTGGGGGTCATTATTGTGTTTTTCCTTTAGCTTATTGCAACGTTTTGGAACACTTTGAGCGGTATGGCCCACTGGGTGTATATAACCTCTACTCAATAGTGATCGGCCTGAAATCATGCCTCGGTCCCCATCAACCATGAACAGTGACTTCTGATTGTTGTCATTAGTCCCATTCCAAACTTAGCCACATTGGGGGAAATTTTGGACACTAAAAGCATCAAATATACTATTACCATGCCAACCATAACTATGAGTTAATGAAATAACCTAATAAAATATATATAACTAAATAAAAAAGAAAATTGTAATACAGTATCATAAGAAATCATTATAAAAACAAATATATAAGATCCATAATTATTAGTAATGCACATATTTAACAAAATTAAATATTAATAATTAAATGGCAAAAACAAAAAGGAAAACATAGGGCCTGATTTAGAGCTTGGTTGACCGAGTACTCCATTACAAATGTGACAGAGTACCCTGTCGACCAAATCCTCAGACCGGGCATTCTATAAAGGGCCTGATAACCAGTCTAGGTGCGATTTATCATACCTGGTAAGTAAAAGATTCATGGGGTTAATTATTTATCAGGTGAGATAAATAGCGGCCATCACACGTTTCTGGGAAATAACATGTGGATTTTGGTGTTTAACACAGCAAAATCCACATGGTACGGTAAATACTGCTTGCTTTTCCTTGTTAAATTTCAGCAGGTTTGACCTGCCAAAATGTAATGAAGTTTGAGGCATTTAACACATCTTCGGATGTTTTAAATAAGATTCAACTCATAATTCCGACCCCTGCACAAAGAGGGGTTTATGCAGGGGTTGGAAAATAATGATACACCTAAATTCCGGCCCTTAAAGTCGGGTGGACCATGAGCTTCCCGTTAGAGGATCCTCTGTTTCCTCCATTGATTGAAAGCTTACTCCAGCGGCCTAATAGAGTGCTTGTCTTTGGAGTAAGGGCTATCAGACCACTTACCCATTTTAAGGCATACGGTCGGATAGCCTTTTTTGCTGTCTGTCACTGCGAGGAAAAACCTGGCAGTGATGTAAGGAAAACAAAATAATGACCTCCACACACAGGAAAAACTCCCTGGGTCTGAAAGTCATTAGTTATTGGTTTTTAAAAACAGACTCCCACTTTGGGAGTTCGTTTTAGAAAACAAAATGTTTGGTGGACGTCTATCAAAACAGACTGTTGCTGTTTACCAATCTTTTGGTACCTTGACAGAACTGTCATGACAGCAGTTCCTCTGACGGTATAGAGATCAGCACAGGGCAGATGGTAATCTCTAAATATGGTGGTCTTCTGTCCAACAGAGTCATAAATGTAATTTCCTTCATAACAGACAGAATAAAGACTGCCATACTTTAAGTCAGGCCCATAAATATTTAAAAACATCTCCCAAACAAATCCCATATCAAGACCAATCAAATAAACAACTAATTATGATATATGTATTAACAATCATAACAATAATATTAAACAAAATACATTAAATTAAAAGTGGACTATAAAATAATTAATTTGCCTTACTTGTTATACATATATTGGCCAGTTCTCATTAAATATACTTCTCTTTTTATTATAGTATCTATAGTATCTTTTGTGCACTTAATCTATCAAATTTGTGAGACATTGCTTGTCCTGCTTATGATTTCCTTCTGTGTCTATCCACTCAGAAACCATTGTATTGTTATACTTCCCATCATTCGCTGATGTCTATTGAGGGTGCATTTCAATGGGCAAAAAAAGTTGCATGCTAATATTGTTCTAGAGTAAATTGTTCCACATCGGGCCCTATTGGCGCTCTTTCTCCCTAGAGTATATAAGTACCTTTTTGTTTTTTCCTCTTTCAAATAAATTGAGAGTGCCATTTGCACTGGCAGGACTTGAAATAAATCTAATAATTTTGACAACGTAACCTTTCATCTTTACTGCTGCTATTTACCCAACCATGCTCTGAACTGATCTTTCCATTTGCTCATCTCTGGCGCCATTTCCTCAGTTTTGATAATTTGCCTTGTGCAATGTAGCGTATTAATTGGTTACATTTATCTTTAAATATTTCAGTGAACCCTTTGCCCATGCCAGACTTATCATATTGCCTACCATTCGATTTAGTCTTAGAACTGATTCAGATCCAGTATCTCCAATCTATTAGTATTCAAATTGACCCCGGAAACCTTAGAGACAGACTGTGGGTAGAAATCATTTGTGGGCCTTATTACTTATTCAAGGCACAAGGCAAGATGGCGTTGGAACAGGAGTGCTCTCTATGAGTTCCTGAGGGTCGGGATCACTATCTAGTGAAAATCCCCGAATTACCCTGCCATCCAACCCTCAACTTTTCCTCAACTTTAACACCCCTGAAATAACTTTTTCTTGAGGGTCCGGGTGACATCAATGACGAGCCTGCCGCCGCAGCCCGGACGGAGGAGTGATTGCGGCTCGACCTGGGTGGGCTGAGGGGAAGAATCGGAGCAATCGGACTGACAGCCCGGGATGAGCTCTGGAGAGCTCGGTGTGGCGAGGATCCCCTGTGGGCCGATGCCGGAGTCTCTCGCCCTCGATGCTGTGGGGCAGATGAGAGCCTCGGCCCGCCATAGTTTCCCCGGAGGAGTCTGATGCATCTTGAGGAGTCTGATGCATCTTGACCGCTGGCGAGGCCCCCCTGCTCGCTGGTGCTGGAGCCGTCGCTCCTTAGCAGAGACGAGTCGAAGAGGGACCGCGGAGAGCAATGGTCGCCGAGTAAGAGGAGAGCCTCGGGTCTGGCGATCGAGGGCCCCCTGCTGACAGGCACCGAGTCCTTCCCTCCAGCTAGGATGCGGGACGCGCTGGGGTCAGTGGAGAGATGCGAGATCATCGGAGGCCCCGCTGTACAATAACTAACATAATTCGGATGCGAAGGCCTTTCTCAACAAGGCCCACGATGGCAGTAATGCTCACTTTCTAAAGGGCGCATCTGGCCTCCACGGCAGAAACGGCTCCCGACGAAGTCTATATGAGACAAAGAAGGATGGGTAAGTGACTTCCCAATCACCCCAGTCACGCTCGATATAACGGATGGAGAGCGCCCCGCAGGGCGCACCGCAGGGCGTCTATCTTGAGCCGATTGACAATTGGTTTGATATGCTTCATGGATATGCCCACACAGCCTCGTGGTAACCGCTAAGACAGCCTTGTTAACGACCGAAGTTTGGTTGTGTATCCCTTGCAATCCGGCCCTTCACTCGTCTGATTTGCTGGCAGCCTGGCCCGAGGGCTTTTGGCCTAACGCCTTGTTGCACACTGTTCAATTAATTTGACTTAACTTTCTCTGAGGCAGCTAAATAAATTTAAGTTAGGACCATCGGGATAGGTAATCATTTTCCTTTGTCTATTCCTGCTCAGCCATTTTAAAGCTACTGTTATTGTAAAATCTTGAGACAGAAGATGTCCTCACATGCCCCTCCTCATAGAAATTGAAAGAGGACTGATCGAAGAGCCTCGTAGTAATAGAAAGAGGACTGATCGAACTTCAGCAGCGGCCATCTTGGCATGGGCATACGATCAACAGCCTTTTCAATATATTTGGTTGAATGAGACCTGGTAATCCCCACTGAACAATGGATGGCGTAATTTTATTTGATTGATTTCAATTTGCAATTGCTATATTGCCGATCATTTAAGATTGGGAAAGTCTTCATCTAATTCAACAACACCACATAAATCTTCCACACCCCAAGGGCCATATACAATGGCGCTATAGCACATTCTTTAAGTAGGCCTAGCTCATAGGTCAAACCTTTTGGGTTCTGTCTACTTGTATAGTTCACTATTCTTAACAGACCTACCCTACTAGTGACTAGAACTGACCCAAGAACTCACCCTCTCCTAGCATTCTGCCCTCCACCCACCATGGCTACATCTATCACCAGTCCTACTGAAGGCTCACTTTCTCAAGTTGGTTTCAATGCCTTTAAGATTACTTATCCCACTAACCTGACTAAAAATGCTGCTAAGAAATTCAAACACAATATAATCAAAAGTCACCCGGAACTGCTTATATCTGATACTTATTTCTGTCTATCTAATGGCAACATCCTGAACGACCTAATCTTTTTCACGAACAGAAGAGCCCAATGGAGGAAAACCCTCATATCCTTATTTCAGGTCAAACAGATAAAGAAAACACCTCATGGTTACAGTCTTTCCGTTACTTCCTCTCCAATCCTCAAAGCCGATCTCACCATTACCATTTACAACAACGGGATCGTTCTCACTCAATCATCGGATCGAAATCTAGAGCAGTTCGACAAACTCTTTATGAAGATCAAAAACTCATTAGCTAACAATACAACCCCTTTGCGACAAGATCTAGCGCTAGCAACCACAAGGGTACCCCAAAGCGTTGTTCCCAGTTCCTCTTCGGATACACCCCCCTCCTCGACCTCCTATTGACCTTCGTCCCTGCAGGGTGGCGGGTTGAATGCTCCACCCATTGCATTGCCAGTAACTCTCTCACCATTACCAACCTCTCTATCAAAGCATCCTGGAACACCGCAAATCCTCAGTGACCAACTCCCCCCTCTGGAACCTCTCAATACCGCCACTGACCCATCTGGCACTCAACGAGACCCTTCCTCCTCGCCAGTTCTCCCCACACAACCTCTACCCCTTCCCCAGCACCCAGACTTGATGGCACGCCTGGACGATACATCGCTCCAGCTGCACCTTCTCACTCTCGAACTTCATGATCTGAAAGCTCTCTCATTGGAACATCTCCCCCGGATAAGCTCCCTCCTCTCTTGTACGAATCTGCCCAGAGCTTTAGAGCTCGCCTTGACCAAATCTCTCCCCTCTCTATCTCTAAAACCGTACCCCTACCTAATGCACCTTCCCGCCCCAGAAGATCGTTGGCCTATCTCGCGCTCAACGATATCGACGACTTACTCAACTCTTACTCGCTTATCCTAGACACCAACAAGATTCCTATGGGGCAAATCCAAGCCATTCATGCAAACCCGAACAGAGAACCCCCCCACAACCTTAGAGTCATAAACAATGACAACCTCATGAGAGTGAACATCATACAGACACCTCCCCCCCCCTTACACCGGTACAACTTAAATGCCTACTACTCAACTGCAGGTCAGCCAGCAAACACGCCTCTGATATCTTCGACCTCATCCAACACAATGAGATAGACATCATCATCCTCACTGAAACTTGGCTCAATCCCTCTTCCACTCCTATCCTAGACCTCCTAGTGCCCCCTACCCATGGCATAATTCGTCTAGACAGAGCTATGAAGCTGGGAGGTGGCCTAGCCTGTATACATCGGAGCACACTCGCGGTCTCCCTCTCGGAGTCTTCTACGCCATCTTCATGTGAATACCTTTGTCTCAACATCTCCAGTAACAATCACCCGGTGTGCAAACTACACACATTCTATCACCCCCCTGGGGACAACCTCCCCTTCATCGAACAATTAATGGAAATCATCTCTGGCAATGTCGATTCCGTTCTGTCCCACATCTACTTCGGTGATTTCAACTTCCACTGGTCTAACCCTAATGACCAAGCTGTAACATGCCTCAAATCTTTCTTGAGTGATCACGAGCTGATTCAACATTGTGACAGGCCAACCCATAATAAAGGAGAAACTCTGGACCTCATCATCACCAAAGGACACACCATCACAATGGATACCATCACCCCTTGTGATTGGTCCGACCACCACAGCATCTTCTTCCATATTAACATGGAGGTGTCTCTGAGGAAGGGTCAACCAACGAAATCGAAGATTTGGAAAAGGGATCTCAGAGATATCAATACAGCCGATCTAGCAACCCACTGTAAATTTGCCCTCTCTTCCCAAGTCGACATGTCTGAGGTTCATGTACTCACGACTTCTACAACTCTACTATCTCTAGCAAAATGGATTCCGTTGCTCCACTCCAACAAAAAAATGCCTCAACAAAAATATCCTAACCATGGTCAACTGCAACTTAAACTCGGAACGTCGCAACCTTAGGGCTATCGAACGATCCTAGAGATCCAAACCCTCCGCGGACCAGCTAAAAATCCTTAGATCGGTTAGGAGCTCCTATAACAAGCAAATCAAGAGAGCTAAGGCGGACTATTTCAGATCCCAACTTAATCAAGCCGCAAATAGCCCCAAGAAACTTTTTGAACTGGTTAAACAACAATCGGTGGAAGCACCAAACTGCCCTGACTCTGAAGTCAGCCCTCCCTCATGCGATGATCTGGCTGCTTTCTTCACTGAGAAATCAAGACTCATCAATATTGAACTGGATACCAAGCGGGCTCTACTGCTATCCAATGGGTCTGCACCCCGCCCGGCCCTAACGGACATGATCGAACCGATGAGCCTGGGCATCAAGAACAACGCCTCCTGGGACACCTTTACCCCCCTCAGTGAAAGAGACGTTAAAAAGGTTCTCCAGAGTATCAACCCTTCTAATCACTTCAGCGACCCGTTGCCACCTTCCATCTTCAAAGGAATCATGGATGTCGTCTCTCCCATCTAGACAAAGATTGTCAACGCGTCTTTGTCACAAGGCACGATCCCGGAGTGCCTAAAAGCAGCTCAGGTAACACCTATTTTAAAAAAAACCTACAGCAGACAGCGCTGACCTTAACAACTTCCGCCCTATCTCTAACATCCCCACCCTCGCCAAACTCCTAGAAAAATGCATCCAATCGCAACTCTGTGCTCACATCAAAAATTTCCATCTCCTGGACCAACATCAATCTGGCTTTTGTAGTGGGCATAGCACCGAATCGGCTCTCACTCACGTTATGGATGACATTTTGAAAATGCTTGATCAAAATGAATCGTGCCTCCTTATCCTCCTTGACCTTTCCTCTGCGTTTGACACTGTTAATCACGACAACCTCCTATCCATTCTAGAGCACAGGATGGGCCTGTCTGGTCCGGTGTTGCAATGGTTCTCGTCCTTCCTCCATCACAGATCCCAAAGAGTGAAGGCGAATCACTCTCTCTCCCAGCCATCTCCAGTATCCATGGGTGTCCCCCAAGAGTCCGCCCTATCTCCCATACTCTTCAACTTGTTCTTGGAACCATTAGCTAATGCACTAAACTCCATGGACATTCTCTTCCATATGTATGCGGATGACACCCAACTTTATCTGAAAATCTCCTCCCTGGATTACATCACCTCACTCAACACTACCCTACTGACTACTCAAAACTGGTTAACTGTGAACCACCTCCTGCTCAACACCTCCAAAACAGGATTCCTTCTCATCTCTCCTCCAAATCACACTCCTAAGCTAGACCTCTGGATGAATCACCTCACCGCCTTCAACTGCTCCCCCCTCATTATTGACTCGGCTAAATCCCTCGGAATCACACTGGACAAGCACTTGAACATGAAGACTCATATTAGCAATGTGTGCAAGGGAGCTAACCACCTGTTGAGGATACTCGGGAATCTCAAACCTTTCCTCCCACAAGCTGACTTCAAACAAGTGGTCCAAGCGCTTGTTTTGCCAAGACTAGACTATAGCAGTGCTACGCTCTGTGGTCTCCCCAAATATACCTTGGCCCCACTAAGGGCCTCATTGAATGCGGCGGCCAGACTGGTTACGGGTACCAAAAGAAATGCGCACATCTCCCCAGTCTTAAAATCCCTAAATTGGCTGCCCTACGAAGCAAGAATACAGCTAAAGATTGCTTGCCTATCTCACAAAGCCCTCCATTTCAAAGCCCCCAGTTATCTAGCGCAAAAGCTGGAACTATCCGGAGGGGGTAGACCTTCTAGAAGTGCCAACTCTCTCCTCCTGAAACTTCAGATCTTTCGCAAAAAGAGAACATGTCACCGAGCTTTCTCCGGCTCAGCACCGAAAATCTGGAACTCTCTCCCACCGGAAATACGTAGAATCTCCTCCAAGGTTGCCTTCAAATTGGAAGTTAAAAGATTCCTTATGAACAAGTTCTTACCTTAATAGGTTGATGGATCGTCTGCTCTAATGCATTGGACTTACACCTTTAAGCCCTGCGCTGGATGCTATTTCTTTTTTTTCCTCTCTCTCGATGCACTTGCTCCACCCCCCCATTTCGCTATGTACCAGTTATTTTCTTATTATTTTGCTGACCCCTTGTATTTGTAACCGTTCTTGTCCTGTGAGTTCTATTTTGATATGTGACTCTGTCTGTATTCCTATTTGACACATGTACTGCAACTGTTACCTTCCTTTCCCCACAATTGTAAAGCGCTCTGATATCCCTCGGGATCATGTTTGCGCTATATAAAACTTTATAAATAAATAAATGTTGCTCCGCAATGTCATTGGAGATGCATACTGCCAGGATCCACATGCCAATTTGTTTTAGCTTAACCCAGCGTTGATCAGTATTTTCTCTAGCAAGGACAATTGGATCCAGGCAAAAGTGTTTTGGCATCTGGGGGGGGGGGGGCAGTGCTGCTGATCTGCCCTGCTGCCAAGCTTTCTAAATGATGTGGAACAATTTCTTTTTGCTGTAAAATGCATGTCTATTGTATTCAATTAATTCCTACTTTGTCTGGGTCTACCTCGTGTCTTTTACAGACAAGAGGCCAAGGCCTCAGTAAAGAATTTTATGTATGCTGGGATTTAAGCAATTTGTCCTTATGACGAGCATAATACTTTATACTTGCCTTGTTTAGATACAAGAGAAATTGTAGCCTCTAGCGTAGACGATGTATCCCCTCCTGTTTGGATAAAGAGGTTGCATAGTTTCTCTAGGGATTTTAAGAAGAACAGTTGCATTATCTGGGACTGTAAACTCGTTCAGCCCTAGGGCCTTGCTTTTTTTCATTTATATGATGGCTTTTCAATTACATAGGTGCCACAGCAAGAAATGACCCGCCCAGATAATGGCACTATTCTACTTCATCTGTGCTCACCCCTTGTCAAAATATACTATACAATTCCCCAGATAGAGCTAGTTTCCCTTTCTCCGAGTGTACCCAATTTCCTAATTTGTCCCACAACATTATCATGTATGAGCTTAATTGTTTTGCTTTAAGCATACAGGTTCGGATTGTTTCTGTGTTGTTGCTCTTTCCATAAAAGATAAATTTAGCCTGTTGGAGCATACACCTCTGTGCGTTGTTTTTCAAGATCTAACCATTCTATAGTTTCTCCTGTGCTAGATATTGTTATCTCATTATGAAGCTATCACCATTACCATACCTCCTCTTACTTCCTTCATGGGATATTTTAGTCGATGGACACTTGGGGGCCGATTCCGATCTCGGTCGGAGGCGGACCCAATACCATTCGGTCGGGAAAAAAGCCATGCGAAAGCCTGTTTCCCGACCGAACCGTACGCGGGTCCGGCCGAGCGAGTACGATGCGAATTCGCCGACCGACTCGTCCGGGCGTCCCGACAACTCCGACCGACTCGCTCGGACCCGATTCGCACCGCGCAATGGAGACGTTTTCCGGCCGGGTAAGTACGATGCGCACCTCGACCGCTCCGACCGACTCGCGCCGTCCGACTCGAACTCGCTGTCGGAGCCGTACTTTAGGGGTCCGTGTCGGACCCCCTGTACGCGTACCCGTGCGAGGCGCACACAGGGGGACCCAAGGGTCCCCCTACCTGTGCGTGTGCGCCGCGAGCGCTCCGCGGCGTACTCGCTGTAGAGCGCCCTTGTCCGCCTCGCACCCATTGAGGCAATGGGAGCCCGCGTACGCGTTGTACGACCGGCTCCCATTGAGTTCAATGGGAGTCCGACCGACTCGTGTCCGATAACATACGGACGCATCGTACTCGTTCGGTCGGACTGCACGGGTCCGATTCGGTCGGAAATCCCTCCGGGTCCGGCTCGGTCGGAGAGATTTCCGGCCCGAATCGGAATCGACCCCTTGGTCTCTACACAATGCATCATTAAAGCACCAACCTGGTTTGATTTTCTTTACTAGTAGCCCAATGAGTGCTAACAATGGCTTGTGCATTATCTGTCAAACATTTTTATGTTGCCAATATCAGCACTGACACAAGAGTAGGTGTAGTAATTAATAGAAGTGTATGAGCGATGTATATGCAAATAAAATAAGTAGTCTTTTTAGTCCTGATAGCCCTGCTGTCTGTGCTTTTGTAAATAATCTGTTTTTGTTGCCCAACTTTACCAGATTCTGAACACCTCAAATGATAGTTGTGTCCTCTTCTAATCTGTGTAATTGAAATCTAAAGAAAACTCCGCCTGTCTTCTACTTGATGCACAAACAGGGGCTATGGTCTAGTGGGGATTACCGCTTTAAGCACATCTAAATGAAAGTGAAAGTAGCAAAAATGCAGAACAGATTTGTTGTGGTTGTTGGCTAAGAGGCAGGTAGCTATGGCCTGAAAGTTGCCTCAGGCCACTCCACTGAAGTTTTGGATATGAGAAACGTTGAAATGGACCCCTATGTTGCAGAAACTAGTGAAGGGAATGGTTAGAATTACAAAGTAGGATACAGTGATCATGACACTAAGAAACAATACGCATGAACGACCTCTGTAGATAGCTACTGTTCAGGATTATTAATTTAATATGCTCTGATATTATTATAATGGATGGGCCAGTACTGGCCAATGGTTTGTTCTCTGAATATGCTGATGTATAAAATATAACACTAATATTTAATGGCGGTCTCAAATGAGGGTGGAACCTTGACTCACACTTACCGGGCTCGCAAATGCTCCCCAAACTGCATTTGTTTGCTGACACAATAAGAATTACTAGAATGGCCTCCCTTCAAATGCATACTTTCTTCCTCTCCAATTATACTGATGTTCAATACACTGATTTCTTGTTCTGTTTTAAGGTGGTATTTTTCTGCGCTGTACCGGAAAACGTGATTTTCAATTATTCTGAACAAAGTACATGCAAGTGTTAAGAATGAGTTCATCTTTTATAAAGCGCAATATTTAATAAAGACATTTGGAAAAAAGCACATCTAAATGTCTGGAAAAAACACAGTTGGGAGACTTGCTACCTTCAACTCCCTCCTATAATTTTAGAATCTGGAGCTGAGAAATACTACACCAAGAAATCTCTTGATCTGAGTCATTCCTAATGCTTACCCTTTTGTTTAGTCCATTAATGTTAAGGAAGGTTCATTCCCAACTGCCTGTGCCTACTTTCTGACCTAACATCACTTCCACAACCCCCTTATTTTCAATTTTATAAACATTAATTGACTCCAAGTTGTGATTATGAGAGCTTGCTGATCTCCGCTGCACGTTCCATCAAGTTACCTCCTCCTTTGTAATAATTTAAGGAACACTGAATTAATATAATCAATGGATAAAATCAGTGGTGGCTGGTGACATTTGAAAGTGGTTTGGCGTAAACCTTCTGTCGTAGTGCACCGTGGCGAGCGAGCGAACATTAGTTTGTTGTCTTTGGGGGTCTCATTGCATTATCTCAGTTATTCTGTGCTATCAGGCCATAATTTTGTTCTGGCCTACAGATCTCTCACCCTGCTTGCAAGGCCTGTTTTACCCTTCCTCTGGGGACACTGCTCTCACTTCTCAGTTGCCCCTGTTTCTGACTCCATGATCCGCTCAGCAAGAATATTGGCACTACTCTAGTTTTTACGGGCCTCCCTTACTCCATGTCATGGATACTTGCAGACATTTTCCAAGGGGCCACAAAGTTTGGTCTGTGGTGTGACTGACGGCCCCAGAGTGAAGGTGCTAAGGGCGTTGGGGGTAAGGTGGGCATACGTGAATCAAAGCAGGTACATCTATTGGGTGAAATGCGCAATGTGAAACCAGAAAACTTGGGATATGTCCTGGCATCCCAACTTGACTAAACTGTGTGATCCTAGGCAATGGTTTTTATTTCACTTTGCCTCCTTTTTCATTATTATTTCATGTAAGAGAACCCTGAAATATATGGCTTCAGGGTGTGCGCTGTAAAAAAAGTTCTTGTGTTTGATTTAATAAACTATAATTCTGTCCATGTATAACAGCAACCCAATCCACTCAGAAAGTGCACATAACTGATTTGTATCGTAGAGCCCGATTTATATCTTTACTGTATGTGCACTCTGTTGCAATGGCGACTGAGTATCCATACCGCCAAGATAAAGGTCCACCCGCCAAATTTAAAAATGGTAGACTTTAGGTTTAGTAATGGCAGAGACTTCTCCATCTCCATTGTGATAAAACCCCTCCAACGACTTTATGGAGTAAGGGCCATCAGAGGCAGACCTCTAGTTCCTCCAACCTAATTTAGATGGATGGAATTAGAGGTCAGGTTTCACTGCTCGTCACCGCCAGGAAGAGCCTAGCAGTAATGTGCAGTGGAAACTGCTACATGCTCCGCTCACCATATAAGAGTACTCCCATGGCGAGGGAAGCATTGTCCTGTTTGGTGGTTATTTCCAAATTATGGGGAAGGCACCTCCATTGGGGCACTAGAGCAATTTACTCCATCTCCTTGACGGAGAAATAGGCCTCCCGTCTACATATGAATTAGGCCCTTAGTTTGCTGTTGGCCTTGTTGTCAGTTTGAGGGAGGGGGAACCATGAATGTTTCTAAATTCCAGTTCAAAACTTATCACTTTTAAAAATACTTCTCAATGCAGTGATATCATCTGACGTACTAAGCTAAAACGCTTCTGCATGTTAATGAATTACACTTTTTGAATTCTGAAGAGACTTTATCCTATTTTTACACGTTTGTTGCAAGATGTCTTTAAAAATGAAGTTTTTCCTACATTTAATTGGTGCAGGACACCTTAATTACTTACCTTCTTTAACTTTGGTTACCTATAAATTAATTCTTGCCTGTTTATTTAACATATTTCTCACTGTTAGTGCTGATTTTAAACAGCAGCTCAGTGCTGCTGACCAAGGGGCAGCATGTAAAAGTCAGGAGGGCTGCAAGCGCCCCCTGGGCCGTACTTTCAGTATCACTGCTCCATGTGCTAAATATGACCATCTGAGCCATGTGCCCACCTGGCTGGCGCACCACCTTCTCCACTGCTGTCACTCCCTCTATCCAACAGTTCTATTTATCTCCTGGTCACTTATTTGTCTGGTGGGTCTTTCTGGCACTTATTATCAGGAACCCCAACTTATACTTCATCTAGTGCAGTACGCCATGTCCTGTCTTCTGTCACTGTGCATGCTGGATGATAGTCCTGCTCCCCCTCATAGGCCCCGCATTCTTCCCCAATCTTCCTGTTATAGAAGTACATGATCAACCCTATGTTCTGTAGCCCCTTCTCCTGCTTCCCCATTGGCAAAGTTACCTTAGGCTTAAGTGGGCTTCATGTTCATTGCCCAGACTACACCGCTTCCCAGATTCCTGGTGCTGCCTTTTTGTCTGATTCCACCAATGGTGGGATGAGGCTGCAGTTTCTTCCTTTCTTTCATCCATCCCAATTGGGTTATTCACCCCTGTAAGAAATGTGGTTATTAGTTAAGGGAGGTGACCGCCCACCTTTAGTAACAAACACAATCTATGTCAAGCTTGAACTACTAAAGTCACTAAATTAATCTGAGCTCAACACTCTAGTAGCTATAGCACAGAGCAAATAAGCTTAACTTAGAGCCAATATGTAAAGTATTCATGCAGTACCAAAACTGTGGTCCACTGGCCGTGGGAGAACGGGACCTAGGCGCAGTTTGAGGCGGGTCAGACACAACAACCAGGTTCGAACCGGTTGGAGGATTTTCCATGGGACTTAGTCTCAAAAACAGATGTCCAAAGTCTTCAGCAGGGCAAGGCAGCTGGCTGTAGACAAGAATGGCTCCACAAGGTCAAATAGCCATCAGATGAGATCCCATTGAAGCTGTTGGTTTTTGTGGGAAAGCTCAGAGCAGGAGAAATTCTAATTTCAAACCCAGGGAAGGTCCCTTGCCGACCAGATACTTTTGGCACCTGTGCCCAGTCACAACTTCCTTCAGTGTGGCAAGGCTGCAGGCTGTAGCTGATGAGGTCTTCACAAGGCCAGGTACTGTCCCCGAGAGGTCCAGCTGCAGAGGATTTGCCATTACAAGAAACTCCAAGCAGGGGTGTTGGACCTGTCAGTCGTAGGGTGGTCTTCCCCCAAACCTTTTGCCTACTTACCTCCAATTTTATGCTGGAATTCGTTTTTGTTGGCCTTAGGATTCTGTGCACTTTCCCATTGATAACCAGTGCTAAAGTACTTATGCTCACTCCCCTAAACATGGTTTGATTGACTTATACCTGATTGGCATATTTAATTTACGTATAAGTCCCTTATACAGTGGTTTCACCATATACCCAGGGCCTATAAATTGAATGCTACCAGTAGGTCTGCAGCACTTATTGCGCCACCCAATTAAGTAGCACCTTAAAGCATGTCCCAGGCTTGCCGTTGCAGCTTGAATGGAGTTTTAAACTGCCAATTCGACTTGGCAATATATTCTGATTTCAGCTGGTGGTCATGAGTAAGGAACGGTTCACGTTGGGATTTCGAGGGAGGAGTCAGGCTGCAAATGCAAGGGGGAGTGGGATACGTAGGTTTAAATGACATCCAGCCGACGGTAATTAGGTCCTGTTAATTGGAGGAACCTATACTTTGGGAAATGTTTAAATTGTGAGCGCAGGGAGGAGTCAGCCGCTCGAGCAATTGTCTGACGACGAAGTTATGGCGTAAGGAGGCGTCAGTCCGTTCAGTAACAACTATGGGGCATGAGCAGGTACGTGATAGAGAACGGTACCGTGGGAGGTGTTCAGTGGTTAACTGTGAGTTTACATGGCCTCGGGTATTAGATACACATGCAGGGTTTTGGAGTTATGCCAGTAGGGAGGGGTTACAAACATACATCAGGGTGATGAGTTGATGGAGGGCACGCCGGGTGACTGAGGATTCAACTTAGTAACGCGGTGAGAATGGCAGGTATGACCTCGAGGATGGATGTGGGGGAGGTTACCGCGTTCAGTGTAGACTCGAGAAGGTTGCAGTATAATTAATACACCGACAGGTTATCGGTTTCGTTAATATTGTGTTGTTTAAAGAGTAAAGGGTCAGTTATATGCACAGGTTTTAATATGATTTTATGATTGTATGCATTGTTGTAAGAAGGACGTAGTGTCCTAATGTGGAAGACTACCAGAGGCTTTTATTTTAAATCTAAACAGCTACCCCTGACGAAGGGCTAAAAACAGCCCGAAATGCATTGGGACATGTTGAGAACTTTAGCTGCTATACTATGAATTGATGTAACCCACGTGACGCGGTAAAAGGCCTGGATTGGCATAACTGCTTCATTTGAAAAAATTGGGAGTACGGACAGCCCGTTTGCGAACAGTTAAGAAAAGGATGATAAATTATGAATATCATGAAATAAACATGGATTTTGGAATAAGAAAAGTTTGAAAGAATTTTTGATTGAAGCTGTGCGATTGGAAATGCATCACAAGGTTGTTGCTATCGTTTCTTAATGTCATGTGCTTTGAGGCAAGGCACAAATCCAATCTGCACGCAAGCAGGACAAAATGGAAAACACAGAAAAGACTGGCAAACTGGTGTGCATACTGCCACCCCACTGTGCATTAATGAAATTAATTCTTGCCTTCCGAGCAGTTTTGCACCCAACAACAATTTGGATTATCACAGAACTCACAACGTAACATCATCGCAAATAAGGCTGTTTCAGTTCATGTTAAAATCACGCATAGATTGTCTTCTTGGAACAGCGTTCGTAAAAAACATTGGAACTCGATGCACACAGTTTATGGATAATTGTTTGTTTCTTTTAAATACGAGTGTTTATCATGTATTATTTAAGTAGTGGGTATATGGGATTGCACTGCAAGGACATTTTTGTTGAGATGTAATTTTGAATGTTTAACAGAAGAGGGATGTGAAAGGTTTGTTGCAAGGGATTGTGGGGCACGTATTTTTTCTGATTTCAGCTGGTGGTCATGAGTAAGGAACGGTTCACGTTGGGATTTCGAGGGAGGAGTCAGGCTGCAAATGCAAGGGGGAGTGGGATACGTAGGTTTAAATGACATTCAGCCGACGGTAATTAGGTCCTGTTAATTGGAGGAACCTATACTTTGGGAAATGTTTAAATTGTGAGCGCAAGGAGGAGTCAACCGCTCGAGCATTTGTCTGACAACGAAGTTATGGAGTAAGGAGGCGTCAGTCCGTTCAGTAACAACTATGGGGCATGAGCAGGTACGTGATAGAGAACGGTACCAGGGGAGATGTTCAGTGGTTAACTGTGAGTTTACATGGCCTCGGGTATTAGATACACATGCAGGGTTTTGGAGTTATGCCAGTAGGGAGGGGTTACAAACATACATCAGGGTGATGAGTTGATGGATGGCACGCCGGGTGATTGAGGATTCAACTTAGTAAAGCGGTGAGAATGGCAGGTATGACATCGAGGATGGATGTGGGGGAGGTTACCGCTTTCAGTGTAGACTCGAGAAGGTTGCAGTATAATTAATACACCGACAGGTTATCGGTTTCGTTAATATTGTGTTGTTTAAAGAGTAAAGGGTCAGTTATATGCACAGGTTTTAATATGATTTTATGATTGTATGCATTGTTGTAAGAAGGACGTAGTGTCCTAATGTGGAAGACTAACAGAGGCTTTTATTTTAAATCTAAACAGCTACCCCTGACGAAGGGCTAAAAACAGCCCGAAATGCATTGGGACATGTTGAGAACTTTAGCTGCTATAATATGAATTGATGTAACCCACGTGACGCGGTAAAAGGCCTGGATTGGCATAACTGCTTCATTTGAAAAAATTGGGAGTACGGACAGCCCGTTTGCGAACAGTTAAGAAAAGGATGATAAATTATGAATATGATGGAATAAACATGGATTTTGGAATAAGAAAAGTTTGAAAGAATTTTTGATTGAAGCTGTGCGACTGGAAATGCATCACAAGGTTGTTGCTATCGTTTCTTAATATATCCCCTCTGCCAAGTCTAAAACTCCCCTTTTATTGCATATACGTCATTCATAAGGTAGGCCCTATGTAGCCCATAGGGCAGGGTGCATTGTAATTAAAAGGTTGGACATGTACTTTTAAGTTTTACACATCCTGGTAGCGAAAAACTCCTGAATTCTGTTAGGCCTACCTGTCCCATAGGATAACATTGGGTTGCCTTATGACATTTAATAAGTGTTAACTCTTGATTGGGACCAGGTATCCAGTTCATGTTTGCGATCTATGACATTGTAATAAAAAGCCCTATTTAATTTTTAAAGTGCGACTTTTAGAAAGTTGCCATTTTCCTGCCTTTATCCCTTCTGTTCCTGCAGCCTGTCTTGGGTCTCATGACTGCACGTAACTGACAGTTAGACTTTGTGAATTCCTCCTAGACAGTCACACAAAGAGTGATTAGGTGTGCCTGAACAGGCCATCTGCTGGCAGGATGGGGGATGCTAAGCACAGCCCCTTTTGCAACTGAATAGGCTGTGCACTGCATTCACACAAAGGACCTATCACCTCCACATTGTCACTGCAGCCAACTTGGAGCCAGGGCAGAAGAGTCAGGAACTTCCATGCACTACAAAGAACCTTTCTAGAAGCTTCTTACACCTTCCAGATGAAGCGCACCGGGTTATAAAAACAGGACACCCAGACCCACTCTTCAGTTCACTTTCTGGACCTGCAGAAGGACTCTCAGGAAGGACTGCTTTGCTGCCTGGAGCCTGCCTTGAGCCCTCAGAGGCCAGCTTCTTTATCTGAACCCAGGACTACCTGAGTAACTCCAAGGGCTAGTTTGCTGGCCTCTTGTTCAGAGCCACAGGGGCATAACAGGCTTCCACCATCTTGAACCCATACCTGGACCCAGCCTGAGTGAGCCCTACACCCTTGGTTTTAGTGCTAAAGGTGCCTAGATGGCCAAAAGGAAAACATTTTTGGCCAAAAACTTCTCTGAGAACCAGAAGATGACCGGGATCAACCTGATCACCTGCCCGCCCGAGGTGCATTCCTGGTCGGATTGACTCTGCGGCTTCTCCCGCTCCGTTCTTCTCCACTGCAGCAAATCCTGTTTAGTGGTCCTTCACTCAGGAGGTATCCGAGCCCCTGGAACTGTCTTCAGCTACAGCATTCTGCGTAGTGCCGCTGGAGATTTTCAACTTTCAAAAAATAAACAAAGACCGAAAGTAGAAATCCTCCCCATAGTTCTGGTGACATACCCTCCTCAGACACCGCCTGCAGTCTTGCCCCACTGAACTTTACCTTCTCAGAACATTTTTCTCAAAATTTCTTCCAAGTCCGAAGGTAAGCGCTAGCCGGGACCAACCCACTTCTTGTATTCAAACCACTCTCCATCACGGTCATCCATATTTTTTGACTTTGACCTGGTCTTGTGTGACTAAATGTCCGTGGTTGGCGATTTGATCCGTTAGGTGCTCGTTTTTACTAAAAACCTTAAAAATTCATAACTCTGGTTATACTGATTGGATTTTTGTCATTTTGGTGTCAAATAATTTATTAAAATTGACTCTATTTTTCTACCATGGTGTGGGATTTTTCTTGTGTTTTGTTTTCACTTTATTACTGTTTGTATGCTGCAGAAATAATTTACACATTGCCTCTAAAATAAACCTAACTGCTTCTTCTGCCAAGCTACCTAGGGTTAAGCACAGGTTAATTTAATGGCTTTTTGTGGTTCACCCTGCAAGGGATTTTGGTTGTTGCTTGACCAGGGCTCACACTATAGTCAACCAACATCCCAATTCACCACAAGGGGAAATGCGAAACTTCAGCCCAGCAGCAACGCACCTTGGTCGGATCAGCTTGGCAGGTTTATACCGATCTTCCAGAGATCTTTGGAGCCAAAATGTTTCTACGTCCCAGGTTTTCAGGGGTGGTAAGAAAAGCATACCCAGCCAAGTACCTCAGAAACAGCACTTGGTGGTCAGGATGCACTTAAGCAGAGGCCAACATCAGGGTCCAGGGCAGGTCCAGTTAGAGTTGATCAGCTTGAAATCTTCAAGAAAGTCCTCTTGTAGCTTGTTGTGCCCCTGTGGCTAGAACAGGAGATCAGCCTTATGTCCCTTGGAGTCCACTTCTTTGTCCTGGGTAAAGGAGAGATCATGTCCAGTCCTTCAGGGTTCTTATCAGGTTTCAGACAGCAGGTTCACTTCTCTTCTGAACTTTCTCCAGGCCCAGTAATGTTCTGATGAGGGCACTAGGGATGCCACATTTATGCCTAGCAGCAGGTTATGTGTGGGGTGACTCCTGGCTCCTCCCTAACCAGTGAGGTTAAAGTTCCCAGGGGTTACCTACTCACTTCTATAGCATTTTCTGGTGAAACTCCCCTTGTGCAGAGCCTGAGTGTCCACCCCAGAGATGTGGCCTGGGAAATAAGTAACCCCTCCTCTGTGGTAATTTCTAACCAGTTCTGGGGGCATCCCCCTCCCCTCTGGGCTGGTGCCTGCCTGACTGGGGAACAATAGAAGAGGCCTGTCCAGGTGATATCGGACATCCGCCTGTGACAGGGGAGGCCCATTTTCCTACCCTCCAAATTCCTAGGCACTGCCCAAATGATCATCTTGCCAGAGGAACTGAAAACACCTCCCCAGGCCTTTGTCTCTGCTCTGGGAGGAGTTTTCACTTCTCATTCAGAGCTTCAACACTCAGGGCCACATTTATGTGTTTTTTGCCGCAGGGCAGCGCAGCAGACGTTGCGGCTGCGCTGCCCTACAGCTAAAAGAAAAGGGCAGGAATGTGTCATATCTATTAGATACAGTGCATTCTTGTCCTTTTCCCCTGTACCGGCGCACAATGGGCTGCAGTGTGCCAACGCAGGCACCTTTGCACCATGCGCTTCCTCAGACTTCCGATTTCTCGTAAATCTGGGGCAGTGTCAAAAAGCCATGGATGTTGCTGGGAATGCCCCCAGCAATACCCATGGAACCCCCCTTCATGCAGTTTTCTGTGTGAAAGGGGCACATATTTATAAGGCCATGAAAAGCCACGTAAGGTAGCTTTACATGGCCTTATAAATAAGCCAGTGGCACATTGCGCCACCGGAACATCAAAAAAGTGATGTTCCGGCGGCGCAATAGTGCCAGTAGGGCCTCATAAATGAGGCTCTCAGAGGGCTGCAGCTCAGTTAATGGAAATTAGCCTCCAGAGGCTTAAGGCAGGGAAAAGGTAACCTTTTCCAAAATAGTTGTTAAAAATCTGTCTTCACAATTGAATTGGGTTTTTAATAAATATTACAAACAGACCAGGAATTATAATTCCTAGACAAAGATGGCATTAATAAATTTAATAATGCATTCCAGTGTTTCTCCATGGAACAGCTAGCCTTGCTACAGTGAAAATAGCTTTTAGGCTATAGTCACTGTAAGGACATGCTTGACCTTAAATTTCTACATATCCTTCTTTAGATACCATGAATCCTGCCTTAAGGGCTATGAAGCCTACTTAGGGGTGACTTACTAACATTTAAAAGGATGGGTTAGACCTCTTAAAAGGATTTATTTTGACAGGTCAAATTGCAGTTTAAAAACTCCTTTAGCAAAGCTCCAGTTGGAGGCCTGAAGCAATGTTTGCACTGTCAATGTAGTTGATGGTACAATAAGTGCTGCAATCCTCCAGTGTAACATATCTTACAGGCCCTGGGTACACCTTGCAGCATACACTAGGGACTTATAGGTACATTAAATATGTCAATTCAACCATGTTAAAAGGGGAGCGCAAACACTTTACTATTGGATAGCAGGAGTGAAGTGCACAGAGTTCTTCAGCCAGCAAAGACAGATCGGGCAATAATCTGGGAGTATGCCATGAAAAAGAGGGTAATTTCCTACAAACCCTATCTCTTGGTTCATCGGTGGGGGACTCAAACTCACCAGTGTGAAGAGCGGTCGGGGCGGAATGGAACATAGTTGCAGGACAACCATGTTCCATACTAGATGAAAACATTTTTTTAAAAATTCCAGCAAGATACTACAATCTAATAATTCAGCAAAAGAGCTTTTTAGCTTAGCGAAAATACCCTTGCCTAACAGTAGCAGATGTAGCCAAGAGTAGTTTTATAATAACTTAGCTAATTTTTTTCATTCAAAAGTAAAAGAAGTTTAGGGTTCGTTTGTAACTAATAATCAATTATCTGCCATTGTCTCAAAAGTCAAGAAAGGGCAACCCACTCCTGCAGTTTTTGATAAATTCTCTATGCTTAGTACAGAGCAGGTCTCTAATCTAATCAAAGTGACCAAATCCGTAACTCTATTAGACCTCTGTCCTCCAAAAATTGCTCATCTTGTTCCAGAAATCTTAAGCACTCAACTAACTACAATTTGTAACGTAATAATCAACATTGGTTACTTCCCTCTCGATTGGAAGAAGGCTTCCATTCTACCTTTAACTAAAAATAACGGTCTTGATCCATAAGAGCCCAGTAGTTATAGGCCCTTCTCTAGGTTACCTTTTCCAACTAAGCTACTGCAGAAAACTTTGAATACGGAACTTATGTCATTCATTCTCACTTACGGCTTGCTGGACTCCACTCAATATGGTTTCAGAAATGCACATAGTACGGAGATAGCTTTGATAGCAGCTTGGGAAGAGGTGTTGTCAGTCATTGATGGAGGCGGCAAGGCCACATTGATACTATTGGATCTCTCGGCAGCCTTTGATACGGTCAATCATTCCATTCTTATTGACCGGCTCACTGAGTTAGGAATAAGTGGCCTAGCCCCTAGCCTAATAAAATCCTTTCCATCAGAGAGAGTGCAGCACGTTGCGTTAGGAGAGTTCATTTCTGATCAGTTTTGCCTGCCATATGGGATGCCTCAGGGCTCCTCGCAGAGCCCTACTCTTTTCAATCTTTGTCACCCCACTGGCTAGGCTGATCAAATAATTTGGGTTCTTGGTGGTCTCTTATGCCAATGATACCCAAATAGTGGTATCGATAGCTAGCAATCCCAAAGAGACTGCCTCAAAATTCAACTCTTGTATGTCTCAAATAGGTAGCTGAATGAAGTTAAACTGTCTAAATCATAACTCCAGGAAAATGGAGGTCCTTCCCCTGGGCACAGATACTTCATTTTGGTCACCAACCTGGTGGCCTCAGGAAAAGGGGGCACTTTCCTCACCAGTCTGGAAAGTAAAGAACCTGGTGTTTGTCTTTTACAATAAACTTAACTGTGAAGATCAGGTTAATGTCCTTGCGTCATCTGTATTCTTCACTTTAAAAATAATCAGGAAACTTTGCCCCTTCTTACCCACAGACCTTCATGAAAACGGTGGTTACCTCTCTTGTCCTATCCAAACTGGACCATGGGAATGCCCTATTTATCGGTGTCCAGAACAGACTCCTTCAAAAACTTCAGATGCTACAGAATGCAGCGGCTAAACTATTGTCGGGAATCTCAAAATATCAGTCTGTGTTTCTGGCCCTGATTAAGCTACACTGGCTTCCAGTGGCAAATAGGATAGAATTTAAAGCTCCCTGCGTAACCTTTAAGGCGTTGCATAACATCGGACCAGGCTATCTCCAATACAGATTTGGTATGTCCCATCCAGAAAACATAGATCCTAGGAAGCCAAGTGTTTAGTGCTACCAAGGACCAAACTAGCATCTTGAGGAGGCAGAAGCTTCCTGTTAGGACAGCAAACCTGTGGAACTCTCTCCCATGGTCCTAAAGAACTGCTCAGACCTCCTGTCCTTCAGGAAATATCTATAAGACCTGGCTTTTTAATCATTAGAGTAGCATTGTTGTAAGGTTCCCATCTACGTCAGCAGCAGCACCAAGACACCCCCAGGCATTCAAGCGCTATATAAAAAAAGAAAAAAATCACAAACCACCCTTGGAGCATCATACTGTGTGTCACCTCCCTGACTCCAGAATTTCGTTTTTAGTACCTAAACATTATTACTTTAAAGTTTCATTCACATAAATATGATACTGCTATGGTGGAATCTTATCGGGAGTCATCAATAAAAAATAAAAGTATGAAAGCTCTGTGACCAAGAAAATACTTCACCATTTCAGGTCTGCCATTTGTGTATTATAACTAAATTTACAGTTGCTGCATACTGTACACGGAGCTAGTTGTGCTCATGATAAGACAATGTTAATGCTTCCAAACTGCAGCTTGGTGTTAACGACAACTCTGTGATGGTGCTTCTGTTGTATTTCCCAAAACAAAATTAAATACGAGCTACTCTTTCTCGCACCCTGATCTATTACAAGCCTAGTCTTCCAATCTGGCCACTACAAAATAGCAAATAAGCTGCAAATAGGCACCTGAGGCATATGTTACCTCAAGTGTTACAGCAAACAAATGATGGACGGAATGCTGACAATGCAAACATTCTCCCCCAGTCAAAGGATCTGGGTTAAATCCATTGTTCTTTTGCCCACTACGCCACCCCAGTTTGGACCCAGCCATATGCAAATCAGTCTTGACCCTGTGCCCCATGGGAACAGTCCAGACCGAACTGCCAGGCCAGGTCCTCCCTGGACCGGAAACAAGCATCCTGGGACCGGTTTCAGGGTATGTCACCCTTCTTCAGCCAGGCTAGCTTGAATCCAGTGGCACAGTGAGCAAGGGACCCACGTCTGGGCATACCCATCCCACTTAGGGCGAAAAGTGTTACAGCAAACAAATGATGGACGGAATGCTGACAATACAAACATTCTCCCCCAGTCAAAGGATCTGGGTTAAATCCATCGTTCTTTTGCCCACTACGCCACCCCAGTTTGGACCCAGCCATATGCAAATCAGTCTTGACCCTGTGCCCCATGGGAACAGTCCAGACCGAACTGCCAGGCCAGGTCCTCCCTGGACCGGAAACAAGCATCCTGGGACCGGTTTCAGGGTATGTCACCCTTCTTCAGCCAGGCTAGCTTGAATCCAGTGGCACAGTGAGCAAGGGACCCACGTCTGGGCATACCCATCCCACTTAGGGCGAAAAGTGTTACAGCAAACAAATGATGGACGGAATGCTGACAATGCAAACATTCTCCCCCAGTCAAAGGATCTGTGTTAAATCCATCGTTCTTTTGCCCACTACGCCACCCCAGTTTGGACCCAGCCATATGCAAATCAGTCTTGACCCTGTGCCCCATGGGAACAGTCCAGACCGAACTGCCAGGCCAGGTCCTCCCTGGACCGGAAACAAGCATCCTGGGACCGGTTTCAGGGTATGTCACCCTTCTTCAGCCAGGCTAGCTTGAATCCAGTGGCACAGTGAGCAAGGGACCCACGTCTGGGCATACCCATCCCACTTAGGGCGAAAAGTGTTACAGCAAACAAATGATGGACGGAATGCTGACAATGCAAACATTCTCCCCCAGTCAAAGGATCTGGGTTAAATCCATCGTTCTTTTGCCCACTACGCCACCCCAGTTTGGACCCAGCCATTCTAAACTGCATTTAAGGTTCTATAGATCTCAATTTATTTGGCATTAGATTCCAGGCCTTTGCACCTAACACAGCTGCAGATTTCCCTCCCCGCGTTTTAAGTTTAAAACCCAGCGGTTTGAGGAGGTTTGCTGGCGAAGATCTAAGTAGCCTCATTGTAGTATATGGTGTAAATCTTGATGAAAGATATACTGGTCCCAGTCGGCGAGTAGCTCTAAAGGTGGTAACAAGGAGTTTGAATAAAATTCTCTTGTGTAGCGGAAGCCAGTGAAGAGATTTCAGAGCTGCTGAGGCGGAAGCCCTACGAGGAAGTTTCAAGACCAATCGGGCTGCTGCATGCTGCACTACCTGTAGCCTCTTCAGGGTTGATTTGTTGGCACCTGCCAGGAGGCTGTTACAATAGTCTAGGCGCGAAAGTATCAGCGCCACCGCTACTGTTTTCCTGGCTGAGAGGGGAATAAGATCAAAGAATTTTTTTAAGGTTTTAATTAAACCAAAGCAGGTCCCGCCCACCCTAAGTGCATGGGGTTTTAAAGAGAGAGAGGAGTCGAACAACACTCCCAGATTTTTAGCCACTTCCACAGTGGATGGGGGGGGCTGCTACATCCTCAGGCACCAGGCCTTAGGTTGAAAGGGATTGTCTTTTCCTATCAGCAGGATTTCTGTCTTGTCTGTATTACATCGGAGCTGGTTGTTTTTCATCCATTTGATGACCTCCGTAAGGCAGAGTTTAAAATTTTGTTCTGCGTCCGTAGAATTTTTATCAAGGGACAGGATCAGCTGCGTATTGTCAGCATAAGATGTTATCTCAATCTCAAATGATGAAATAAGGGAGATAAGCAGAGCCATGTATATGTTGAATAGAAGTGGACTGAGTGAGGAGCCCTGTGGGACTCCTGCAGTAATGGTGCGTTCTGAGGACAGGAAGGGGTCGAGAGAGACCGCTTGCCTCCGGTTGGTCAGGAAGGACTTGATCCAGGCCAGTGCAGTGTCAGAAATGCCGCAAGATTTTAGTCTGGCCAAAAGTATGACGTGTGAGATGGTATCAAAGGCGCCAGACAAATCAAGCAGAATCAGCACTGCCTTCCTGCCATTATCTGTGATGAATTTCAGAATGTCTGTTATCTCCAGCAGTGCAGATTCTGTGGAGTGTTTGGGGCAGAAACCTGACTGGCGAGGGTGGAAGGTCTGAGAGGTTTCTAAGAAGTTTGAGAGCTCCTTATAGACCATTTTTTCAGTTATTTTACCCAAAATTGGCAGCAGGGATATTGGCCAAAGATTGGAAAAGTTGGATGAGTCCACATTTTGTTTTTTCTTTAGTGGCTTCACTATGGCGAGTTTCCACTGGTCAGGCACCTTGCCGGAGCCAAGAGAAGAGTTCACAATGTGGTTAATCACTGGATTTACTATATCCATGATTTGGTGTAATATCACAGGGGGGCACGCATCCAGTGGTGAGCCTGATTTACAGGCTAAAATTGCTGCGTGTGTAAGCGGAAGAGTGACAGGTTGAAAGGCATGCAAAGAGGGCCTATTGTGCATATGGTCCAATTCGTGATCGTTGACGAGTTCTTGTGAACTTAATGTTCCAAAATCCTTTTGGATATTCTTAAACTTGTCCTCAAAGTATATCGCAATATCTTTGCAGAGGGTCTGAGAGGGAGAATTTCTGAGTGTAACGCTTTGGGGTCAATAAAAGATTTTACAATTGAGAATATCTCTTTTGATTGTGCTTGGCAATAGCAATTCTGTTCGAAAAATAGTATTTTTTTGCTAATTTGATAGCCGTATGATATTGTTTCCTGTGAATTTTAAAAACATGCAAATCGGCTAACTCGTAGCCCCTTCTCCATCTACGTTCTAGTTGTTTGCAATGTAGGTGCTGCTTCGCTAGATCTTTTGTAAACCATGGGTCATTATGGGATTTTGCTTTGCCCCTTCTAGTAGCGTGTTTAGATGGGATTAATTCCTCACTTATAGCCGTCATCCATGTGTGGAAACGGTAAGAATCCTCTGCGGGATCACCAGTAAGAACTGGCTTGTTTTCTAGGGCAATTTTGGACAAGTTGGGGTTGGCAGCTAACAGATGCCATTTGCGCCTAGGCACCGCCATAGGAGTATTCTTAGCTGCCCTGTGCAGTATTAGGCATTAAGATGGTCAAGGGGATAAGGTAATGATCTGACCAGGCCTGAGGAGTAGGCGTATCTGTAAGGAGTGAGGTGAAGTTGGAACAAACTCCATCCAGTGTATGCCCTGCCCGGTGTGTCGATGCCCTAACTAGTTGATTTAAGCCAAGGGGAGTAGTTATTTCCAGAAAGGTGGCGACCCCCGGGTCGTTACCGCATTCTGGGTGCAGATTAATATCACCGAGCATGAAATTGGCGTATCTGAGCAGGGCGTGGAAATCCCCTAACGAGTCAAGAAAGGCACTACTATGGCCAGGAGGGCGGTATATCAATGCCCCAGAGAATGAAAGGGAGCCATGTATAGCGCAGTAGCCGAGGCTTTCTGCTCCCTTAAGGGTATGTAGGTCGAAATGTTTCCATTGTAGTGAGTCTCTGTGGATAATGGCCAACCCTCCTACCCTAATAACTTCTCTGTCTTTCCTACAGATCGTATAGTTGGGGGGCAGAGCAGTTGCAATATCTGGGTTACAATCTTCCTTTAACCAAGTTTCTGTTATGCATAAAAAATCTAATTCTTGTTCTACAATTAGCTCTCTGATATCAAGTGCATGTTTAAACCAATAGAGAATACCAGATAGAGCACATTAGCATAATCAATCTGAGAGATAACTAGAGCAATAAGAATTTGGATGACTGTTTCCACCGTGAAGTATCTCCTGAATTTCCTTATTTTCCGAAGTTGGAAGAGGCAGAAAGATGACACAGCTTCTATCTGATGATTTAGGGATAAATCCTCATTAATGAGAATCCCAAGGCATTTAACAGCTGGGTGTGGGTGGAGGACCCAATTCAGGAGGCCAAAAGGAAGGATTCTATTGGAACACTTTGTTCTTAGTGACCATAACATCGTTTTTTTAGGAGTTTAACTTCAACTGGTGAGCATTCATCCAGTCCTGAAAATAAAGAATGGTATTTTGAAAAAATGCCTTGAATTCTGTAGTGTTGTCAATGGTGAAAATCAGCTGCATATTATCAGCATAGGTGTATATTTTCACCTTTTGGTCCTGAAGGGAATGTATTAAAGGGTGAATATAAAGATTAAACAATTGGGGGGATAAGGAGGATCCCTGGGGTACACCGCAATCTAATCAAACCTTAGCCAAGCAATAAGGAGAAAGGTAGACCAATTGAGCCCAGTCTTTGAGAAAAGAGACCAAACCCTCAAGGGCAGTGTTACACAGTCCTGCAGTACAGACATGGCCGATCAATATGGCATGGTCGACCGCGTTGAAGGGCGCTGAAAGATCAAGTAGGACCAGTACCTGAGGGATCCCATTATCTGCTTCCTTCCTCATATCATCCATAACAGCGAGGATGACTGATTGTAGAATGGGGAGGACGAAATCCAGTCTGATGGGAGTCAAGAAAAACTGAGCAGAGATGTTGAGCTACATGAGTCTCCAATAAGTTTGCTAAGAAGGGAAACAATGAGATAAGTCTATAGTTTGTTAGTATGGAGGGGTCATCCCCAAGGTTTTGTTTTTTTTAAAATAGGGATCAAGACAGCCTCCTTGAAAGAATGAAGGACCTTGCCCTGTGTAAGGGATAAGTTGAGAACAGAAGTGGCTGTGACAGGAAATTGAGAGAAAATTGATTTTGAACATAAGAGGGGCAAATATCGTTCGGCGAGCCAGTTTTGCATATGGCATCAACTCGGTGAGACGCTCTTTGCTGATGACCGGAAAAGCGGAAAGTGTCATAGGATTTCTGTCTTTTGATGGCTAAGGTTCGTGTTCTAGGTGGAATACTGTCTTTTATTACTTTTATTTTCTCAACGAAGAAAGAATTCAGTTCTTCGCATAGATTTCGAGTGGGGACCATTGGTAGAGATAATCTGTCAAGATTGGAAAGTTCTCTGACCGTCTCAAAAATGAATTTAGTTTTATTTTCCAAATTCAGAATTTTACTTGAGAAGAAAGTAGATTTCACCTGTAAAATAATTTTTTTGTATGTTTTTAGGCATTTGAAGAAAACATCCCTACTTTCAAGCAGATAGGTATTGTGCCATTTCCGTTCCGCCTGCCGTAGTTCTAGTTTTGCGGCTTTCAACTCTGCTGAAAACCATTTAGAAGCTTTGTGGTGACGGGTAGGTTTTGTTTTTCCAAGGGGAGCATGAATGTCGCTGGCACCCTTAAGCCAGTTTGATATTGCTTCCTCGAAGTCCTCCAGGTTCTCAGTGGGTGTCAGAGGAGAGCGGATCAGTGTGTTGCAGAACAAGTTTAAATCTGGATCTTTCCACTTTCTGGACAAGTCGGAGGTTTCAAAAGACATAAATCCTTTAAAATAAATTTAATAAGGTGATGGCCTGACCAAATGCAAGGGGAAACAGTGAGGTTAGCTCTTAACTAAAGTATGAACTGTGGTTGTGATCTCAGTCAATTAATGGGAGCAGTTCATTTCCCTGAGACGACTCACAACTAAAATGCTCTACTGGCCACTTTTGCACACTGTTTTTAATTGCTTATTGATGAGGTTCTGCACTCTTTGAATAAAAAAAGAATTAACATTGGAAATGCTGTCGCTTCTGTTCGCATTTTGAGTTATTGTAACCAGGAAGGTTTGTATACAAGAGGCTTTCATGCAGATGGAATATACATGCTGCAACCACTGGGAAAGCAAACACAAGACAAGTAGGAATGAGGCCATGCTTCAGTTACCAACCGGTTGATTTTTGCATGTATAAAATGATCTTTTTAAAACATAGAAACTGAAATTAAACAACCTATTGAAACCATTAGTGAATTTTGCCAGATTGTCCTAATATGCACACTAACATGTATAATCTTTTTGTTCACTTTTCCCACCATTTTGTAGAAGTTGTGGATTGTAGAGGGTGGGCTTTATTGCTCATTATTTACATATGTTGTGGTTGATACATGCACATAATACATTGATAAAAATCCATGCAACCTTTTTTGTCACAGGTGAAAAAGCTGAAAATTCTGCAATTACAACTTTAAAAACGTTCAACAGAAATTTTATGCTACAAGGATCTCTGACACAAAGATCTAGAGAAAGGAAAAACACTGCCAAGGACTTGATGGTAAGAATCTCTGTCTTCAATAGCAGCAAAGCATAAAATAGAAATGAAAACCTTAAATAAGCTACAGTTCACATTGTTTTGGAAGCAATTGTACTCAGTTTATGTCAGTATAAAAACATTTGAAATTCAATGAAAAAGCTTTGATTGAAATTAGATTAAAAGCGTGAAATCCTTACAATTACCTCTTTATCACGCCTTGTTCATTGTCACGCACATCAAATATGATGCCGCAAATGACATCACAGAGGACATCTCAAATGACAACAAACATTCCTGCTTCACCTGTATTGCTTAAAGCCCAGATTGAATCAAAAAGTGATTACTGGCCCAGCTATATTTTTTATATATGTATTACATTTTTATGATTTTTATCAAGTTTTAATATAAAGTGCATCAGTATATCCTATTTCAAAAACATAGTTAATTTGTCATGTATTTCTTACACAATCAACAAAACAATTAAACGTATTGCCCAGTCACTGCAAACCCCACTTAAACTCCTTCATCTTTCGTACACACCATTCACACAAACTCATACAGACACATAGCAATCATCCACATTGTCCCCAGGATATCCTTATTGACCCAGCAAAGAGATCATGGTTTTTTCTTCCACAACTGTTGCATCACCTGACTAATACATAAATTACACTAATAAATTAATAAAAAAATATACCTGCATCAATAATAATTTTTTTATTAAATCTGGGCTTGAAGCAATACCGGTTAAGCAGGAATGTTTGTCGTCATTTCAAGTGTCATTTCCCCCTTTCTCCAAACCTAAAAAATATTATTCGGGGTGCCCTTGGTGCTATGTTTTATCATAGAAGACATCACCAAAGTAATAAACAGACCCAGAGTAGTACAGCTTTGATGACCACTCCATCGGTGATTAAAAAAATAATAATAATAAACACCCAATCAGATGGCAATTTTGATTTAGATTATGATTCACTAATTGAAACACAAATCAGACTGCCATTACAACTTTACGTGTTAGCCTGTTTTTAGGAATTTCTCAAAAGTCTCGACAGGTTTACAAAAAACAAAAGGACTGCGGCCATTCACCCTACATCCAGCACTTTGTGCTGCCGAACCGAAACCTCTGTTCATGTGTGAATTTCTATGTGAAAGTTTAGAAATCCCCATATAATTTTCCTCACTTTATCAAACTCAGCAAATCTGTCCAAGATCAAAACTGTGTGCATATATACATTTTGGGATAGTTTTGAGTAAATGTGTGTAAGAGGCCAAAGATAAAACCATTAAAAATACAAATGGCTTAATCCATAAGTACACAGTTACCGTGGCTGCCTACAAAGATTATATGCTAATCTATTTTACGAAAAATACTTCACACTCAAGGCTGGTCACAGAATTTTCTAAAGATATTGCTGGCTGTTCAGACAAGCGTTAGGCAACATTGATCAGTGCCAAATTTTCATGATAACCACCAACTTTTAAATGTACTCCCATTTGGATTCACAAATGCAGATTTCTCAGATGTGAACATCATAAAAATCTAGCATGGACTGGTTCCATGATGACCTATGCGGGAAAATACTTGTTTTCTGAACCTTTATAATGAGGTTCAGTTTTCCTGTTGTGATGACTTGTGTGATTTAGGTTGACATCAGAGGAATATTCTGTATGATGCATATCTGGATTTCTATTAAATGAGCTGCGCCGTTCATTTGATTTAACAAGTCATTCATGACTGTCAAGAGAAGCTATTGGGAATACTGGTACAAGGAATGCGAGAGAAACAGACTCCTACTCTGATTAGGTAAATTAATGTAGGTCAGATGGCTTTTTTACAGTAAGCAGAGCATTAGTATTTTATATGGCAATTAGTAGTTTAAGTCAATGTTCTCCCAACAGAAGTTTGTGGAATAGTGCTCTTGAAACCAACCAATAAACAGATCTGTGGTCATTATGGAAAATCAATTTCAGTGAATGTTTATTTTGGTATCAAGTAAAATCTATACAACTGCAAAATAAATATACATATAGAATACACGTTTCGTCATCTTAATAGAAAGATTAAAGGCAATCTTATGAACTTCCTGAAATACCACTGTGTATTAACATGTAGTTATTTTTCACAATGGGAAATTAATATTTACAGTTCCCACACTCCAAGACAAACCAGACAAATGAGTTGTTTTTATAACAGTTCATTGGGAAAAGACACTCGAGTTTCCATCACTTAGAATTGATTTCTTGTGGGTGAGGTGAAGGGTTAAATTAGCATTGAGGCTCCATTCTTTTCTCCCATTGAATTTGATTTCTTCTGTTCTATCTATGTGTGCATGTTTTGAGAAGTTTCAATGTATGTGTGTTGTGTGGCTCTATATGTGTGTCTTCGTGCATGTTCTCTGCATGTATACATGAAACTCATTGTATCGGTTTGTGCGGACTATACTCCTGACTAATCATGCACATGTCCTGTATGTTCATGGCACAAGGGCCATACATGGCCTTGAGCTTCATCTTTACCCTCTTTCTACTATTTTACTAATGTGACCTTCATGAAATAATACTATTTAAAATCTGTTTCTCCTGTTTCATCAGGCAATTTCCTATCTGTCCCACATGGTCTCACAAATTTATCCTTTCTTTGTCAGCTTTTTCATTTTTTTATGTCCAACGCTTTTAGATATAGTTTTTTTTTGCCTTTTGGTTCTGTCTCACATATTGGAATGCTGTAATGCCCATTCAATATAAAAGTTCTAATTATGTTCCCAATCCTTCCCTCTGCCATTCGATAGTGTGCCATCTAGTTGTAGGGATACACATCCATAACAAATGGAGCCTCCAATACTGTGGCAATATCTTGGGCATCAGCAATACATGTCTAGCTGTCTGCCCTTTCACTCATTACATATTTGTAACTGTTAGGATCTACCACGTATCACATAATAAGAGTCAGCACAGGCTGAAATTTGCCAACTATCGCATAATAATCCTTAGGTAATTCTTAGTTGTGCTGCCTATCCCACTGGGCCCTATTCACAGCTCTACATTTACATGTGTAGATTTACTCACATGTAAATCTACTTCTGCATCTAGGAGAATGTTTACACTTTTCCTAGGTGTAGACTTGTAGGTCTCCACCCCTTGGTGGAGCCTCCTAGAACAGGATTTGCAAGTGTATAGTTACTACTTGTAACTTTTCACACACAGGTGGAGGTCTCCGCCACTGGGGTGCATATCAACCTGTAGTAAAGTATAGGAAAAAGTATTAAAGTTATATATATATATATATATATATATATATATATATATATATATATATATATATATATATATATATATATATATATATATATATATATATATATATATATATATATATATATATATATATATATATATATTCCAAACCTCTGTATAGAAGTAAAGGTCGCACTCCAGCAGTATTCTTCCAAAAACGTAATTTATTCTTAAATCATTTTCCTTCCTTCAATGGTCAACACAGATCAACCAACGCGTTTCGGTATCTCCATATACCTTGATCACGGTTGATTAGTCATGTGATTACTCACTTTTTAAAAAGGCCCCCTTCACAGGAAGCACTATGACATCATTTCCTGTTTAGAATATAGAAATTGCGGTTTGGTTCAACCGCGTTGGTTATGCACCATTCAGAGCGCCTGAAACCCGGGAAAAGTGAACCGTTGTGGCATATATATATGTATATATATATATATGTATGTATATATATGTATGTATATATATATTAGGACTCACATCTCTACCACAGAGAACAGAGACGCACTCTCCTTCAAAGCGTATTTTAATCCAATTGAGCAGCAATCCAGGTACAAAATAATCAATGCAGGCCCACACAGTCCTTGATCACAGGCCATTTAAAACACTGCGGTCATGCCGCGCTTTATAGTCCCTCATTTGCATATCTTCAATCATGCTCATGTGAGCGTCGTACTGCATTCTGGGACCATGAGTCTGCGGCAAGGAAATCACTCTTCATCATCCTGAAATAGGTAAGTATAGTGCTTCATCAATAGGCATATTTACCCAGACTGCCTCTGCACTGATAAAAAATCGCCGAAGGTTACGTTCAGAGGCTCCATTCAATGCCTTACATACTTGCTACATTCTGCGATGGTGCTGTCTCCCGGCTGGCGACCGTTTTATATTAGGACTCACATCTCTACCACAGAGAACAGAGAAAGTGAGAGAAAAGCAGTCGCTATATCATTATTCAACGAGGATCAAGATATCAGTAACAGTGGACCGTCTGGGAGCACAGCGGTGACTGGAATTGAGCCTTCGATTAAACAAAAGTTATTCCTACTGGAGAAATTGAGCAAACGCGAAATAAACAAATGGTGGGAAGTTGCCTCATTGACAAATTACGTGGAGGTCGGTCGTGTGCCTCGAGAGCTTAGGATATCTATTGTGCCAACTTACGAGAATCCCAATCAGAATGGGCAGAATTTATGGCCAAAACATGCAAGGGCATGTTAGAAATGCTGATTAAATACGCACAGATTGACCTTGATTCCACCAGAAAAGAATTGGCAGCCTTGAGAGCTGAGTTGGAGCAAATCAAAACAGACAAATCAGTAGTGGAATTTCTGAAATTATTGCCTAACAAACTCAAGGAATACGAGGACACAATTAAAATAAAAAAACAGTGGAAGTTTCTGAAAGATAAAAAGGACTACGCTGAAGGGCGAATTCTGACATATGCGAAGCGCTTCGAAATGGCTCAGAGGAACTTTAGGGCCTCCTACAGTAATCGGCAAGGAGAAGCACTTTCGACTGGATCAAGTTCGGACTTCAGCACAGATTCTGAGGATCGAAGCACTGGTGTCCCTTTAGGTGCGCGGCCGTTGACATTTCTCCACGAATTTCAGATTTTGAAACAGAAGAAGGAACAAAATCAATCAGACAAACCCCCAACAAGAGGCAGGGGAAGAGGCAAGGGTCAAAAAAGAGGAAGAGGACAAGGAACAAAAAAAGACTCAGAATAACTGGTAGGAGAGGAAGAAGAACGAAATATACCACACAAGAAATGGAAGATCCAATGCAAAACAAATCGGTCTTCAATTTATCATCAAGAATATTAACGGCAGAAGAAACATCCGTATTACAGTTAGGTTTGTCCTTTTGTCCTACAAGTGATTTGAATTACACTGACACTCGGATTGATTTGTTTCTATTCATCCGGAAACTGAAACTAATGAAATTCTTTAAAATGACAATTGGATCAAAGAAACCAATGAGTGGGCCAGATGACATCTCGGGCCATACGGATTTGCAATTACGAGACATGGATTTGTTAAGGGACATGTATGATCTAGAGACCGATAATCAACAAAAACAAGGGGAAGATATCCATTCCATGTTGGAATTTTGTGGTGTCTCCACCAGTCATAGTGGATTGAAAATGAAATCGAGGTACAATCCGAATGTCCCTTATGATGACATTGAGGCATACAGTTCAGCAGTAATAGTTGAATTGACGAAGATGCGTAAGAACACTGCCAGGACCAAATGGGACAACTTATCCAAACTCCAAAGAAGAGCAATCAATGGTTTGGAGAAAGACTCAAGCATTATCATCAAGCCCTCCGACAAGGGGGGCAATGTTGTCATCATGGACATAACCAGTTACAGAGCCGAAGCAATGAGACAGCTATCTGATGAGGCATGTTACGAATTGATCAATTGGGAAACGTATAAACGAACAATAAAGGAATATCATGATCATTTGGAAAATTGGCATCAAAAAGGATTGTTGGACGTTGATGAATATACATTTTTGAGAACTGAAAATCCACGTATGCCATGTTTGTATTTCCTGCCGAAAATACATAAACACGCCACTAATCCACCAGGGCGCCCAATAGTCTCCTCGAATGGGGGACTATTAGAAAATACCTCTATTTTCCTTGATGTATTTCTCTCCAAATATGTCTTGAATTTAAGATCATACTGCAAAGACAGCTCAGACTTTTTACGTAGAATACACGATGTCCAGTGGGAAGACAGTTACCATATGATAGCGTTGGACATCTGCTCCCTCTATACATGCATTGAGCAAACAGTGAGGGTGGCAGCATGCATGTATTTTCTCAAAAGCAGACACATCAGTTATTGGCAACATAACAAAATGTTGGAAGAAATGATGCTTTTTTGTTTACAGCAGAACATTTTTCTTTTTGAAAAATCTGTCTACCGACAGCGGTCTGGTACCGCGATGGGCACTTGTTTCGCCCCCAGCCTAGCGAACGTGTTCATAGGCTGGTGGGAGGAACAAATTGTCTGGACTGACAAATATGAGCGATATACTGACCATATACCTATATGGATCAGATATATCGACGATTTGTTTCTAATTTGGGACGGACCAGAATCCCTGGCCCAAGAATTTATCCAGGAGTTGGGGGTGAATAATTTAAATCTCAAATTTACCCACAAAATCAGTCCAAACTACTGTGAGTTCTTGGATATAGCTGTTGAAATTGAAGGGAGAAACATCGCGACCCGTCTGTTTCGCAAGGAAACAGCTGGGAACACCGTGTTACACGCGGCTAGCCACCATCCCATCTCCTTAGTGCAAAGCATCCCCTATGGGGAAATGTTGCGGGCCCACCGCAATTGCAGTACCAATGATGGTTTTCATGCTGAACAGCACACCATGATGACACGTTTCAAAAATAGGGGTTACAAGGATAAGGTCCTGATGAAAGCGAAAGAGAAAGTGATGAGTAAAACACAAAGGGATTTACTATTTAATCCATCTACCAGCAGAGTTCCAAGACATTCTCAAGAAGCAAGGGAAGCACCAAGAATGATAACCACCTTTAGCAGAGGGGCATGGGCACTGAAAAAAGCAATGAGGGCACATTGGAACCTCCTAGTGGCCGATCCCATAATAGGCAAACACGTGGGTGGCAGTCCACAAATAACGTACAAACGAGCAAAATCTTTAAGGGATCGTCTGGTACATAGCTATTTCCAGGACACCCCAACCACACAGTGGCTAAAGGCATTGAATGGCTTCACTACATGTGGAACCTGCAAAGCCTGTCGTAATGGCAAAAACTGTAAAGATTATCTAACAGGAGCAGGCGTAAAGAAAAAGATTACACAAACCATTAATTGTAACAGTGACTTTGCTGTCTACGTGCTGGAGTGCCCTTGTGGTCTCCGGTACGTAGGCAGCACAAAACGTCCACTGAAACTAAGAATCCTGAAGCACCTCCGTGCTGTAACCAATCGCGACTACAATTATCTGGTGGCCCGGCATTTTGCCGACAAACACAGGAGTAACAATAGCTGTCTCCAATTTTATGGAATTGATAGAATTCTGCTACACATAAGAGTGGGATACACAGAAAAAAATCTTAGGATTCTCGAATCAAGACATATCATTGACCTAGATTGTAAAACACCGAAAGGATTAAATGGGGGCGAGGAACTTGCCACACACATAGGCCGTTAAATCCTATCTGCCAATAGCAGGCTGCTATTCCCACTATTTTAATTCATTTTATTTTATTACTTTTTATGTCCTCAGTTAGTGTCACTTTTGCACAATTTTAATGTAGATAGATAGGTTGGGATTCCTGCTTGTCATTTCTCTGATCCCTATTATGGCATCTAAGTGTAGTATATAGCCACATTTGTGGACTCACTACACAGGTATCTTATGTTTATAGGTACCCTATTGACAGGATAACATTCCCATACTATATTCTACCTATTCGTCACTACTATTAGGGGACATTCACTCACCACAGTCCCGTTCGCCTCTTTGCTCCTCACATAGGCCTTTCCTGTTTCCAGTATGATAAGTCGTAGGACCTCTCCAGTGTGACACATTCATCAAGGATAGGAGATGTAAGATACAATATTGATTAGCATATAGATGTGGAGTATGTCATACCGAATTATATCCACGGCAGACTCGTTCACGCAATGACAGCCATATCGTTGCTATTGTTAAAAGTACATAAGAAGTGGAATTGTAAACATGGAGGTGCGAGCATAGATAACAAAGGAAGTTGGTACATAAGGCACAGACCACACACGCACTGCTGTTATGAGCAAGGAAGTAAGACAGACATCCATTACAATAAGGGATGCGCAAGGTCTTATAGTTGACCGCTGTAAAGACAGACGGCATTCTGAAACTAATTGAACACAAACCATAGAAAGGGGCACTTGCCAGAAGTGATCATTAGATCGGATCTTGTGGGAATGGTGATCGGCAATGAACGCCGTAATTACGAAATTGTTGGCGCATGTATTAACATAAAATTGTTATCACAATGAAGTTGTGACACCTTGCTCATATATGGCTATGAGTATGTATCTATATATCATCAGTTGGCTGTGCAACAAAGTAATCATAACTATGCTCGCTATGACATTGAAGGATTTGCAATTGTTGTGGCATGTTTTGAATGTAAAACTGTTTTACACAGAACAGCTATTTACCAGCGTAATCCCTGCGTACATGAAACAATTACTTGACTTCTAATGCGAATGAATTAGGGATACAGTGTTTTGTAGAATGATGAATTTTCAGTCATTAACGTATGATGGAATATGTTATGAATTGTAAATACACACAGTTTAGCATTGAAAGGATTTTTTCTATGTCTCTGAACTATTGAGTCTATCTCTAAAGGAAATTGATGTACAGGAAATCACTTGACAAAGGCTAAACGCCGAAACGCGTCGTCCTTGACTTGATGCACAATAAACTATTGTGCTGTCTTCTGGTGTGCCGCATCTTGTCTTTTTGCTTTTGGGGTAAAATTCCAGGATATATATATATATATATCCAAATGAGAAAAGATGCTCCTGCTGGAAGCCGGAGTCCCGTGGAAGGTGGCGCGAGAGTCGGCGGAGCCGCCGATAATCCAATTCCAAATGTCAGAGACCAATCGCTCGCACACTCGGAAAAATGAGGCAGGTTTGGAAAACAAAAAGATTTATTCCGTCATAAATCTACGTGACGCGTTTCGCCTAACGGCTTGATCACACAAAGTGCACTTAGTGAAAGCCTTGTTACATACTGGTAGGTAGAAATTAACAAAGGACTACTTGGCTGTGGGCGAATCGCCCGTAATATCAGCCGCCATCTTATAACGTGTTAAAAATCAAGTGAACAGATTAGATATATCTGACAATATTCGTAGTCCATCTAAGCAATGTTAAATAAATTGGCATGTATATCCTTAATACCTGATAACACAATTCGATATGCCAATCACCCACAAACTATACGGGTTCGGCCGAACGTGATCGCCATTTTGTAGTGGCTATGCATACATAGTGTGCCTGAGTATCCACATGCTTAAAGTTAACTCTGGTCAGTTCATTGTTAGTGAGCCCCAAGTGGGTCATTCCATAAATATCAAGTGCCTCTGCTGCATTCATAATATATACTTGCGCGAGCATAAACACAGTTCACATTCTATGTCTCATGTTACCTGTCCACCCATAGTGGGTACAGAATCAATAAATATATCGAGGTATGGGAAACCTGGGTGATGACATAAAAATATCAAAACACATTGCATTTCTTTTGCTGCATATCCGCCCTTGGTGGGTATACAATTAGTAATACGAGGCAAGGAAAATCAAGAAAGCAGCGTGTATATACAAAAATCAAGTGAAAAATTGTCTAATCTACATAAACAAAGTTAAAAAAGATAATTTCTTATCTGCGGCATATGGCCATTCCAGGAGAATGATACCACGAAGAAAAGGGTAGGGACCCGATCTATCTGTTCCATCCAGTGTGTCCCTTCCTTTCCTCCTGCAAATAAAGAGAAAAGGATCGACAGTTGGAATATTGTGAAGAGCAGCAGATCTATAACATCTATAACATGTTTAAAATTTAAGTTACAGAATGTACACGTCCATAAAAATTCATAATTAACTTAGCAAGTATTGACAATCTTATTCATCATGGAGATGTATTGCTATTTCTTCGTCCATATTATGTCCCTTAGGATGACGTGTTCCTAACTCAATTATGTATCTGGATTCCTGTTTTCTTAATTGAAGTTCCTGGTTCCCACCCCTGGGATTACTCCCTATTTGTTCGAGGACAAAAAACTGTAGTTTAGTATTGTCCGAATAATGATGTAACGCAAAGTGTCTGGCTATGGCATAATGGGTGTCCTTCTTGGCTATAGCCCTCATATGTTCCAGAACACGTTTTTTGGCCATATGCGTTGTACTCCCAATGTAGCGAAGGCTGCACGGGCATTCCAAAGCATATATAACAAAGGAGGAGCTGCAGGTGAGGAACTGTCGGATAGATATTGTTTTGTTACTGTTGGGATTATAGTATTCCTTCCGCATTCTGCTGCCTCGACATGCCTTGCAGTGACCGCAAGGGAAGAATCCCTGCAAGTTAACACTCCTGTCTTCTTTTGGAGTGATGTCGCTGTGTACTAGAATGTCCCTCATTCTACGTCCCTTCCTGTAGGTAATCTGGGGTCTGGGAGTCATGGTTGAACCTATGATGGGATCTTTCTTCAACAGTTCCCAGTTTTTTGCTAAGATGCGTTGAACTTCTTTAGATCCACCATTGTAAGTCAGAATGACTCTCGTAGTGTTCTCACTTTCCTCTGCTCTAATATTGGTGAAAAGGCTGGTCTCCCTGCTAATGTTCTTGACCTTCTCAGTTGCCCTGCGTAATACCCACCCAGGATACCCTCTCTCCCTGAATCTAGTGAGCATGATGTCCTGTTCTTTGGAGAAAGCGTCTTCAGTGCTGCAGTTGCGCTTGGCTCTCAATAATTCTCCATAAGGGATGCTCCATTTGAGCCAGTCAGGATGGCTACTTAGGGCATGTAGCAGGCTGTTGCCCGCAGTAGCTTTCCTGAAAAGTCGAGTATGTAGGGTATTGTTAACGATCTCAACACTGATATCCAAGAATTCAACCTTACTCTTGCTGATATTGCTGGTTAGGACAAGGTTGAGACTATTGTTATTCAGTCTCTGTATAAAATGTTCTGCTTCACTGACCGTGCCCCTCCAAATTACAAAGAGGTCATCAATATACCTCAGCCATAACGCTACTTTGTCTAAGTCCTTCTTGTAGGTGGTGTCTAGCCTCAGGTCCTCCTCCCACGCACCTAGGAACAAATTCGCGAAGCTCGGCGCGAAGCAAGTTCCCATTGCCGTGCCGAGGGTTTGTCTATATATGTTGCCATTGAAAAGAAAAAAGTTGTTTTTAAGACAAAACCTAATCATGGCAATAATCATTTTAGTATGCTCCAGAAATTTGATAGGTCTCTTGAATAGGTATTTCTGACATGCTGAAATACCTGCCTCGTGTTCGATGATAGTGTACAAAGAACTCACGTCCATGGTTATTAATATGTATCCTTCCTGCCAGGTCACACCCTGTATTTTATTGAGAAAATCTTTAGTATCTCTCACATACGATGGAAGAAGGACCACCTGATCTTTGAGAAAATGATCTACATATCTCGATACGTTCTCCAGAGCACTCCCTCTAGAAGAGACTATCGGTCGTCCCGGGGGGTTGGTTATATCCTTGTGAATCTTGGGGAGGAGATAGAGCACGGGGAGTTTAGGGAAATCTTTTTAAAAAAAGCAAAATTCTTCCCACTCTAACAGCCCTCTCTCTCGCCACTCAGACAGATTATTCCATATAGCAGTCACACTCTTACTGTACTCATTTCTGTTAGTCATGGAGTAGAAAGAGGGATTATTCAACTGCCGGTTTGCTTCTGCTATGTACATGTCTCTGGTCATGATGACCACATTGCCCCCTTTATCAGCAGGCCTCACTACAATAGTATTGTCAGTGGCTAAATTAATGATTGCATTTTTTTGTGCCATAGACATATTGTATACCATAGGTACAGTTTTTTTAAAACATACTTTCTGTTTGTATTTTAACAATTGTTCTGAGACAATGTCTTGGAATGTATCAATATTGTCATGAGGCATCATAGGTAAAAAAGTTGATTTCGGTCTAAATTTGGTAGAAGCCGCTTTGTCAAAGCTAATGTCATATTCAGTTAACATCTGGGGGACATCTTGAGTTGCAAGTGCCTGTTCATTCACCAATTCGTTAAGTGTTATCAAGGTATCAATATCACTAATGTTAAGATCCACATTACCATCATCAATGCTGCATAGGTCTTTGTTGGTAGGGGGTTTAAGCTTATGCCACTTCTTAAGTTTGAGCTTGCGGCAAAACTTGAAAACATCAATCCGAGTATTGACATAATTCAGGGGTTCAGAGGGACAGAATGATAATCCTAAGCAAAGTGTTCTGGTTTCTAGATTGCTCAGGGGTTTGGGTGTAAGATTAATGATAGTGCGTTGTACCTCAGCGTCATCCATTATCGGGCCGTGGTTGAGCGAGTTACCATGCTTCCCATACGCCCTCTGGTATTCCCTCTTCCTCTTCCTCTGTTTGTCTCGTTTTCTCCTTTTCTTCCTGTACCTCGACCCCTTCCTCTTCCTTTTCCCCGTTGGTTCGTGTCTCTGTTCTGTGGTTGTGATGAAGTTCGACTCGTTTGCCGCCTCTTGCGAATGAGCCAGTACTCATCTAAAAAAGTTTTTGGTCTTGTTTCCTGCTCATTACTTGATGCGGAACTGGCCGAGCTGACTGATGTTATTGATGTAGTAGTGTTAGTTGTCTCAACATCACTTTGTGTAGTGTTGCCCTCTTCAGCTGTGTAGGTGTCCGAATGTCTTTCTTTGGGGACCTGAGCATGTTCATCATACAAGTGGTCGTACTTGTGGCTGTACGTCAATATCCTTCCGGTCTCGTAGTCAATACAATCTCTATGAAATTTGCGTTGTTTCCTGATCTTAATATCTTTTTCATATTCAGTGAGTCTCGGTTTGAGATCTTCATAGAATTTCTTGATGATATCTTCTTCATCATTCTTGCTTAGTTCATCTTTCAGTCTCTTAATCTCACCAATGATCTTCTCCCTTTTAACTGTTCTGCTTTTCCCTGGCGCTCTCGCGAATAAAGTCTGTGCTTCTGCACGTCTACTACTGTCGTCATCCATCGCGCTTTCACCCTCATGAGCGGCCGCTATGATATTGCTGCCAATTTTCCGTTACCTGCCTCGTTTCCCTTTCCAATGAAAGTTCCTTCTGCCACCCGTGCCGTCTCGCTTTTCCTGTTATAGTTACCTATGTTAAATCTTCTATGCGAGTGCTCACAGTAATATAGGTAACAGTTCAGGAATGTACATGTCCTCGGTGTGTGGTTAGCCAGAGACAGACAACGCATTACAGAAGCGTATGCAGTAAGCCCCCCGCGTCCTCCGACATCGGTGACCCCACTTACTCACACCCCCGCATGCGCGTCTCCCCATACCTACCAGTATGTAACGAGGCTTTCACTAAGTGCACTTTGTGTGATCAAGCCGTTAGGCGAAACGCGTCACGTAGATTTATGACGGAATAAATCTTTTTGTTTTCCAAACCTGCCTCATTTTTCCGAGTGTGCGAGCGATTGGTCTCTGACATTTGGATATATATATATATATATATATATATCTATATCTCCTGGAATTTTTCAAGGACAACGCGTTTCGGCGTTTAGCCTTTGTCAAGTGATTGCCTGTATATATATATATACATACATACATACATATCCTGGAATTTTGCCCCAAAAGCAAAAAGACAAGATGCGGCACACCAGAAGACAGCACAATAGTTTATTGTGCACCAAGTCAAGGACGACGCGTTTCGGCGTTTAGCCTTTGTCAAGTGATTTCCTGTACATCGATTTCCTTTAGAGATAGACTCAATAGTTCAGAGACATAGAAAAAATCCTTTCAATGCTAAACTGTGTGTATTTATATATATATATATATATAACAACCAGGCTCTCTTCAGGTAAGAACAGAGTGCGAGACAGCTCCGGGGAAAACTTGAACAGGCTTTATTGATTTTTCGCGCTCAGTGTGCAGAGTCCAAACAAACGCTCGGCAGACGCGTTTCTGTTTTAAAATAGCTTCATCAGTGCCCGTTTCTCTGGCTATTCTTTTTCCTGGGGGTCACTTTAATTGTAGGTGTTCACTGTTACCACTTCCTGTCAGATGGTTTCTTGCCCCTCCTCCGCCATAAGGACTGCTAGCCACCTCGTATTCCCTTACCAGGCAACTGCATTCTGGGTGATGAAGTCCTCTGTGAGAGCCCATACAGTTACGGGCCCTCTCATACACCATGTGATGTCCCAATCGTATTGGCAGCTAACTTCCCACTTTCCGCAGTTGTCTGCAGGGATTCAAGCCCATTCCGGTCTCCCCTTATCAGGCAATAGAATATTGCCTCCTCTCTCCCCATGTGCCAGATACCTCCTCGTGGAAATGTGTAGCACCGGGGGGGCGACGCGTTGCAGACAGTGCTCCAATCCAACAGTGCAGGTGTCCCACGTAGCACCAGAACGAGAGGGCGTCTCGCTAGCCAGTACCTGCTTTTCACTGGCAAAACACAACAACCAGGCTCTCTTCAGGTAAGAACAGAGTGCGAGACAGCTCCGGGGAAAACTTGAACAGGCTTTATTGGTTTTTCGCGCTCAGTGTGCAGAGTCCAAAGAAACGCTCGGCAGACGCGTTTCTGCTTTAAAATAGCTTCATCAGTGCCCGTTTCTCTGGCTATTCTTTTTCCTGGGGGTCACTTCAATTATAGGTGTTCACTGTGACCACTTCCTGTCAGATGGTTTCTTGGCCCTTCTCCGCCATAAGGACTGCTAGCCACCTCGTATTCCCTTACCAGGCAACTGCATTCTGGGTGATGAAGTCCTCTGTGAGAGCCCATACAGTTACGGGGCCTCTCATACACCATGTGATGTCCCAATCGTATTGGCAGCTAACTTCCCACTTTCCACAGTTGTCTGCAGGGATTCAAGCCCATTCCGGTCTCCCCTTATCAGGCAATAGAATATTGCCTCCTCTCTCCCCATGTGCCAGATACCTCCTCGTGGAAATGTGTAGCACCAGGGGGGCGACGCGTTGCAGACAGTGCTCCAATCCAACGTTGCAGGTGTCCCACGTAGCACCAGAATGAGAGGGCGTCTTGCTAGCCAGTACCTTCTTTTCACTGGTAAAACACAACAACCAGGCTCTCTTCAGGTAAGAACAGAGTGCAAGACAGCTCCGGGGAAAACTTGAACAGGCTTTATTGATTTTTCGCGCTCAGTGTGCAGAGTCCAAAGAAACGCTCGGCAGACGCGTTTCTGCTTTAAAATATATATATATATATATATATATATATATATATATATGTATATATATATATATGTATATGTATGTATGTATGTATATATGTATGTATGTATATATATATGTATGTATGTATATATGTATGTATGTATGTATATGTATGTATGTATATATATGTATATGTATATATGTATGTGTATATATATATATATATATATATATATGTATATATATATTAGGACTTACATCTCTACCACAGAGAACAGAGACGCACTCTCCTTCAAAGCGTATTTTAATCCAATTGAGCAGGAATCCAGGTACAAAATAATCAATGCAGGCCCACACAGTCCTTGATCACGGGCCATTTAAAACACTGCGGTCATGCCGCGCTTTATAGTCCCTCATTTGTATATCTTCAATCATGCTCATGTGAGCGTCATACTGCATTCTGGGACCATGAGTCTGCGGCAAGGAAATCACTCTTCATCATCCTGAAATAGGTAAGTATAGTGCTTCATCAATAGGCATATTTACCCAGACTGCCTTTGCACTGATAAAAATTGCCGAAGGTTACGTTCAGAGGCTCCATTCAATGCCTTACATACTCGCTACATTCTACGATGGTGCTGTCTCCCGGCTGGCGACCGTTTTATATTAGGACTCACATCTCTACCACAGAGAACAGAGATGCACTCTCCTTCAAAGCATATTTTAATCCAATTGAGCAGCAATCCAGGTACAAAATAATCAATGCATATATATATATGCAAAACAAAGAGAGAGGAAGGGAAAAAATATCGGACACTCCTACTCCCCTCAGGATAAATCAAATAAACAACAAAGGAGTGTGACACTAATACAAGAGGAGCACACAAATATCCTTCTTAAATATAGTGTTAACTAAACAGAATGAAACCACCTTAGGTTTTTCTGAAAGCCCTCACTCACCAACCTGGTTGGTGACATGCTTCATCATCGGGCCCCACCAGGAGTGGCCGAATGCCACCCTAGTGTGCTACGACGCCAGTGTTACTGCGGAGCTGGTTGAAAAATAGGTGAGAAGTGAAATAAGTGAATTTAAAAAGTCCAAAATGTAACAAAAAATCTTTTATTTATTTGCCAATTAGACGTGATTAAAAACAAGTGTGAGATAAAGGACCAAATTAAAAGTCCATTTTTATCCCCAAAGTGTAGGTCAACATGTTTCTGCCTTTAAGTGACCGTTCGTCACGCATTCGTCAGGACCAAAGGTGTGGTAAATCAACCCGGCGGTATGGGCGCACTAAGGCCCACCCTAACCAAGGGTTGTTAGTGTAAAAATCAGAACACTAAAAAGATTCCCTCTATTTAAAGCGGAACCGAGTTTATTCTGCAAAAGATGCAAAACAGACAGACAAACAAATAGGAGACAAAAAACAACGAAAAATTATTTCAATATGCCCTAGATGGTTGTTATAACAAGAATAACATATAATGGTGCTCTTCGTGGTGCTAAGATAGCCATAGCTCGAACACAAGTGTCAAGAATAGTGATCTCGTGCACCTACTCATATTACTGCCATAGCTCGAACACAAGTGTCAAGAATAGTGATCTCGTGCACCTACTCATATTACATGAGTGCCGTGAAACATCAGAGGGCCATAGTCCCTCGTCACGCCGAATGGCGTGGATTGTAAAAACCAAAATATGAGCATACAACCATACAAATGCCCCATAAAAAATTATTTTATCGACTACTACGTGTACTATACCTACATAATCCGATAGACATGGTGCTCGTAGGGCAAGAAAAGTAACGCTAGTTGATAAGTAACAAATCTTACAGTAGGTGCTAACACTCAATGCACCATAGGTCTCGGGAAAGGGGTGATGACGCATTGGCACAACCTAAGGAATGAGCGAAAACAGCGTTAAATGAGAATGCCTAATGCAAACCACTAACATCGGAGCGTACTTATCTTATGAAAAGTGTGACTCACGCCCTGTCCGCCAGGCACCCGTTTGGAACCTAGGAGAAGTCTCTCTAGCCGGACCCCGAAGATCGTCCGTGACCCGAATGGACGTCATTAATAAAGCCCCGGAAGAAGAAGGGCTCAGTACACAACGAGCGCGAAGCTCGGGGTGGGCGTGTTTACTGCTGTAAACTGCACCAATCATCGGCATTCATGTTAGATTGCCCTGTAGAAAGGAAGCAATCAACGAGAACGCTGTCGTTAAAGAATGGTTGGCTGATAGCCAATCAGAGGAAATGGAGGAAAGCTATTCCTCACTAATCCAATCAGGAGGCAGATAGCAACTCAGACTGACTCGACTAGAACAGGCGTTGTCAAGGTAACAGACAACACGAAAGATTATGTACTTGTAAAACTTTACACATCACCCGGTAACACGATCTCATTAGAATTAATAAAGCAACAACCATGAGTTCATACAGTAAATGGACCACTCGAAGAAGACTCAATCATAAAAATTAATTATTAAATATTACAAAGAGTCTCAAAAATGTTAATTAGTATGCCAAACAGGAAGATGATGTAAAAAGAATGCCACAATTCTCCAAAACGGAGAGGCACGAAGACCCCAAGTGACTAGTTAACATACAAGGGGTCAGGGCAAAGTACGTAAAACCACGGAAGGGATATAAATGTCACCATTGATCTGAATATAGTCAAAACGACCATCATTCACACGTAATGGAATCAGCAAAGTGTTGTCAGGCCAATATACCCCTTCATAATGAACTCAGTCATAAGGACAAATTGTATATACATACAAATCTATATACATACAAAACTAATGTTGGGTTCAAGGAAGGTACAGTCTGTCACTTACAACAAAATTGTTAGCAGAACCTCAAACTTAAAAGGATATTACAAACGAGGGTAAAGAAGCCTAATAATAGGAACTTCAGAAGTCGCCACAACGGATTCAGAACAGAGGAGTCAGAACTCGAAATTCAGAATCCAAAAACATAATATCACAGCAAGATGTACATGTCATGAGAAGGGGGAAGGCCAAAGGACTGTGTATACAAGGGGTCAAACAACTGATAGAATAGGGCCAAGAGATAACCACATGACCACAGTAGACCTCGTGACCAATTCCAAAATAGCAGATAATTACAAAAAATTAGTTCTACATGACATTTGTCCACGGAATATGGTCATTCAAACCTAATGTATTTGTCCCAAGACGGTACACCCATCTTTGTTCTTTCTCAAAAAGGGCCTTCTTAATATTCCCTTTACTGTTGACCTGTTCAATCACAGTCCACCCCATATCATTAGTAGTGTGATTATACTGCAAAAAATGCTCACTCAATTTAGTTGACTCTCGACCGCACCTAATATTGCTGCGATGTTCACATATGCGTATTTTAATTTTTCGCGTAGTCATGCCCACATATTGCAACCCACAAGGGCAGGTTATTAGGTATACCACATTGGTGGAGTTGCAATTAGTGTGTGCTCTTTGTGTCCATACTTTGTTTGGTTCGAGATTTAAGGTTTTTGAATGTCGTGTGAGGTGGCAAATGCTACAGTTGGAACACGGGTAATGACCTGTTACTCTGGGTAAGCCCCAAGCGTCAGTGATAGAAGGAAAGTTTTGCACTGTGGTTACCCTTGGACGTGTGTTGACCAATGTGTCCCTAAGACTACGGCCTCTTTTGAAAGAAAACAAAGGCTTCTCCCAGCTTCTGTTATTGCTGTTTATGATACGCCAATGTTTATTTATGATTTTCTTGACTGCGTTGGATGCAGAGCTAAAGGTGGTGACACATGTCAAGGGTATTGAACTAGGCTCTTTCGGAAATTCTTCGAGGAGCACCTCCCTGGGCTGATGTCTTGCTCTTTTGTAACCCTTTGTAAGTATCTTATCAGGGTAACCTCGTTTCTTCAATTTGCTTGTTAGGTCGGTGGCCTGTTGACGAAAATCAGCCAGTTGGCTACAATTCCTCCTTAGACGCAAAAATTGCCCATATGGGAGATTCTCCCGCAAGGCCCTTGGATGGAAGCTAGTAAACTCCAAGAGGTTATTTCTCGCTGTGGGTTTATAATGAGTCTTGGTCGAGAAATATCCATCATGTTTTGAAATCACCACATCCAAGAAGATGACCTCTTGTCTACCAATTGTATGGGTAAACTTAAGATTTAAATCGAGCGTATTTATCCAAAGAAGAAAAGCCTGGAGCGATTCCTCTGATCCTTGCCAGATGATCAGCACGTCGTCAATATATCTCTTCCATAAACCTATGGAGGAGATGAAAGGGTTGCTAGCATCCTGAATATACTTATGTTCAAAATCGTGAACATACAGACCCGCCACACTTGGGGCAAAGGTGCTCCCCATTGAAGTTCCGGTAGACTGGAGAAACAACTTCCCTTTAAACTCAAAGAAGTTCTTCTTGAGAGCCAAAGTAGCACACTTAAGGATGAATTCCTTGGGTGTATTATACTCCCAAATAGTGGCATCTAGAGCTTGCCCCAGGACTCTGATGGTATCGTCCTGGGGAATGCTGGTGTAAAGACTTTCAATATCTAATGTCACCAGTATTGTTTCATCCATATCACATTGTAAATTTTGTAAGAGATTCAGCAGATTTTTGTATCCCTCAAATAGGTTGGCGTTTGTTGAACTAAAGGTTTTAAGAAATGGTCACAAAAACGTGATAGTGGCTCCAGAAGGGAGCCAATGCCAGAGACAATGGGCCGACCCGGAGGAGGTATCTTATTTTTATGTATTTTAGGCAACTTATAAAAATACGGCACAATGCCATCACCCTCCGTCAGAAAGTCTGCCTCATGTCTCGAAATGTGGCCATCAGTCACTGCTTCCAGGACCAGCTCTTTGATGCACTTTTTAGTTCTGAAGATGGATCAGAGGTTAGTGGTTGATAATTTTTCGTCTCCCCCAGCAACCGTAGGCATTCATCTTCATAATCAGTAGTATTAAGAATTACCACTGCACCGCCTTTGTCAGCAGGTTTAATGGTAATAGTGGAATTACCTTTTAGTTGTTCAAGGGCCTGGAACTCACTTGCACTCAGATTCTTAAAAGTGGTTGGTTCTGTTAGGTTTTCGATTTCATTAAAAACTGCCTGCTCAAAGGTAGTGATCTCTGCTGGTATTGTGTGAGGAGGAGGTGTAAAAGAAGATTTTGTTCTCAGGGTGGTGTCCCCTACATTCTGATTCTGGGTCTCCATCTCCTTCCCCTCAAAAAGGCTCTTAGTTTCAATTTTCGAAAAAATTGGAGAGTTCACAGTGTAAGCGAAATTTATCCAGACGGGCTGTAGGAACAAAACCCAGCCCTTTTTCCAGTACTCTAGTTTCTACATCCGATAGAGTTACATTAGACAGATTCACAATCAGACTCCCTGGGCACTCGTGCCCGCTTGTGGTTGTTTGCTCCGGGTGTGGTTGCCCACTACATCGTCTTGTTCCCACCGTACTTCTGTTTGTCCTCTCCTCTTGCCCCTTCCCCTTCTGCCCCTCTCTAAAAAAGGTGGCCCATAAGGGTTAGGCTGATACATCTGGTTCGGTGCAAAACCCGGGTTCCAACCCATAGGAGGCATATGAGGGTATTGATACTGCATGGGGTGGACATTTCCCCCTCCTTGCATTGGATAATGCGACCACATCGGTTGCTGGAAAAAAGGAGGGCGAGTCCTGCCTCTCATACCTCCTCTCTGTTTGTATTTATAGCTGCCGCTACTTGAGTTGCTGCTATTAGAGGAGTTTTCATCTGAGCTTTCTGTCCCTGAGTGTGATTTATTAGAAGGTGTATAGGCTTCATCCGCATAAGGATACACTTTATTGAAAGAGAATTTTTAAGATCTTTCTGAAATTGAGCTACTTTGGTTTGAGTGAGGTTGTCTTTATATTCATTAATGTCTTTGTTGATATCATCCAGTCTTTTTTTATATCCAGTGAGTGTGGTCTTAAAGTGGGTTTCAGTTTGTACAATCTCCACCATTATAGCTTCAGACAGTCTGACTGCTGTTTTAATAATCAGAACAAGCCAGTCGCGTGTACATCGCCACGCGATCATAGCCCACTCTTTTCTAAAAAGAGCATCTTCGAGGAAAATCCTTGGTGCATTAGTTACCAGTAAGCCTCTAGGTGCTGTATTAGTCCACAAGTATTCCGTCAGAATTGTGCCATGCAGAATTGTACGTATTCTATTTTTCTTAAGTTCTGAAAGTCGGTCCCACTCACTAGTGTGAGTAATGGCCTGTGAGATGGAGGGGTCCGCAAACAAAGATGGGCGTGCTAAGATAGCATCAACCTCAGACTCTGAGTATGTAAGACCAAAGTTGGCCATCTTAGGCCCTTGGATCGAAAGCAAAAAAAGGGGGAGGTAGGGAGGGGGGGTTTAGAGCGAGGTATAGTAATGGCAGTAGAAAATAATAGCTAAGGTCTAGTACTTACGTTAGTCAGATATAATCTGAATCAAATTGGTTTTTACTTAAAGTCAGCAACTCTCACAGCTACGCGCTGCAATTAATATGCAAAACAAAGAGAGAGGAAGGGAAAAATTATCGGACACTCCTACTCCCCTCAGGATAAATCAAATAAACAACAAAGGAGTGTGACACTAATACAAGAGGAGCACACAAATATCCTTCTTAAATATAGTGTTAACTAAACAGAATGAAACCACCTTAGGTTTTTCTGAAAGCCCTCACTCACCAACCTGGTTGGTGACATGCTTCATCATCGGGCCCCACCAGGAGTGGCCGAATGCCACCCTAGTGTGCTACGACGCCAGTGTTACTGCGGAGCTGGTTGAAAAATAGGTGAGAAGTGAAATAAGTGAATTTAAAAAGTCCAAAATGTAACAAAAAATCTTTTATTTATTTGCCAATTAGACGTGATTAAAAACAAGTGTGAGATAAAGGACCAAATTAAAAGTCCATTTTTATCCCCAAAGTGTAGGTCAACATGTTTCTGCCTTTAAGTGACCGTTCGTCAGGCATTCGTCAGGACCAAAGGTGTGGTAAATCAACCCGGCGGTATGGGCGCACTAAGGCCCACCCTAACCAAGGGTTGTTAGTGTAAAAAATCAGAACACTAAAAAGATTCCCTCTATTTAAAGCGGAACCGAGTTTATTCTGCAAAAGATGCAAAACAGACAGACAAACAAATAGGAGACAAAAAACAACGAAAAATTATTTCAATATGCCCTAGATGGTTGTTATAACAAGAATAACATATAATGGTGCTCTTCGTGGTGCTAAGATAGCCATAGCTCGAACACAAGTGTCAAGAATAGTGATCTCGTGCACCTACTCATATTACTGCCATAGCTCGAACACAAGTGTCAAGAATAGTGATCTCGTGCACCTACTCATATTACATGAGTGCCGTGAAACATCAGAGGGCCATAGTCCTCGTCACGCCGAATGGCGTGGATTGTAAAAACCAAAATATGAGCATACAACCATACAAATGCCCCATAAAAAATTATTTTATCGACTACTACGTGTACTATACCTACATAATCCGATAGACATGGTGCTCGTAGGGCAAGAAAAGTAACGCTAGTTGATAAGTAACAAATCTTACAGTAGGTGCTAACACTCAATGCACCATAGGTCTCGGGAAAGGGGTGATGACGCATTGGCACAACCTAAGGAATGAGCGAAAACAGCGTTAAATGAGAATGCCTAATGCAAACCACTAACATCGGAGCGTACTTATCTTATGAAAAGTGTGACTCACGCCCTGTCCGCCAGGCACCCGTTTGGAACCTAGGAGAAGTCTCTCTAGCCGGACCCCGAAGATCGTCCGTGACCCGAATGGACGTCATTAATAAAGCCCCGGAAGAAGAAGGGCTCAGTACACAACGAGCGCGAAGCTCGGGGTGGGCGTGTTTACTGCTGTAAACTGCACCAATCATCGGCATTCATGTTAGATTGCCCTGTAGAAAGGAAGCAATCAACGAGAACGCTGTCGTTAAAGAATGGTTGGCTGATAGCCAATCAGAGGAAATGGAGGAAAGCTATTCCTCACTAATCCAATCAGGAGGCAGATAGCAACTCAGACTGACTCGACTAGAACAGGCGTTGTCAAGGTAACAGACAACACGAAAGATTATGTACTTGTAAAACTTTACACATCACCCGGTAACACGATCTCATTAGAATTAATAAAGCAACAACCATGAGTTCATACAGTAAATGGACCACTCGAAGAAGACTCAATCATAAAAATTAATTATTAAATATTACAAAGAGTCTCAAAAATGTTAATTAGTATGCCAAACAGGAAGATGATGTAAAAAGAATGCCACAATTCTCCAAAACGGAGAGGCACGAAGACCCCAAGTGACTAGTTAACATACAAGGGGTCAGGGCAAAGTACGTAAAACCACGGAAGGGATATAAATGTCACCATTGATCTGAATATAGTCAAAACGACCATCATTCACACGTAATGGAATCAGCAAAGTGTTGTCAGGCCAATATACCCCTTCATAATGAACTCAGTCATAAGGACAAATTGTATATACATACAAATCTATATACATACAAAACTAATGTTGGGTTCAAGGAAGGTACAGTCTGTCACTTACAACAAAATTGTTAGCAGAACCTCAAACTTAAAAGGATATTACAAACGAGGGTAAAGAAGCCTAATAATAGGAACTTCAGAAGTCGCCACAACGGATTCAGAACAGAGGAGTCAGAACTCGAAATTCAGAATCCAAAAACATAATATCACAGCAAGATGTACATGTCATGAGAAGGGGGAAGGCCAAAGGACTGTGTATACAAGGGGTCAAACAACTGATAGAATAGGGCCAAGAGATAACCACATGACCACAGTAGACCTCGTGACCAATTCCAAAATAGCAGATAATTACAAAAATTAGTTCTACATGACATTTGTCCACGGAATATGGTCATTCAAACCTAATGTATTTGTCCCAAGACGGTACACCCATCTTTGTTCTTTCTCAAAAGGGCCTTCTTAATATTCCCTTTACTGTTGACCTGTTCAATCACAGTCCACCCCATATCATTAGTAGTGTGATTATACTGCAAAAAATGCTCACTCAATTTAGTTGACTCTCGACCGCACCTAATATTGCTGCGATGTTCACATATGCGTATTTTAATTTTTCGCGTAGTCATGCCCACATATTGCAACCCACAAGGGCAGGTTATTAGGTATACCACATTGGTGGAGTTGCAATTAGTGTGTGCTCTTTGTGTCCATACTTTGTTTGGTTCGAGATTTAAGGTTTTTGAATGTCGTGTGAGGTGGCAAATGCTACAGTTGGAACACGGGTAATGACCTGTTACTCTGGGTAAGCCCCAAGCGTCAGTGATAGAAGGAAAGTTTTGCACTGTGGTTACCCTTGGACGTGTGTTGACCAATGTGTCCCTAAGACTACGGCCTCTTTTGAAAGAAAACAAAGGCTTCTCCCAGCTTCTGTTATTGCTGTTTATGATACGCCAATGTTTATTTATGATTTTCTTGACTGCGTTGGATGCAGAGCTAAAGGTGGTGACACATGTCAAGGGTATTGAACTAGGCTCTTTCGGAAATTCTTCGAGGAGCACCTCCCTGGGCTGATGTCTTGCTCTTTTGTAACCCTTTGTAAGTATCTTATCAGGGTAACCTCGTTTCTTCAATTTGCTTGTTAGGTCGGTGGCCTGTTGACGAAAATCAGCCAGTTGGCTACAATTCCTCCTTAGACGCAAAAATTGCCCATATGGGAGATTCTCCCGCAAGGCCCTTGGATGGAAGCTAGTAAACTCCAAGAGGTTATTTCTCGCTGTGGGTTTATAATGAGTCTTGGTCGAGAAATATCCATCATGTTTTGAAATCACCACATCCAAGAAGATGACCTCTTGTCTACCAATTGTATGGGTAAACTTAAGATTTAAATCGAGCGTATTTATCCAAAGAAGAAAAGCCTGGAGCGATTCCTCTGATCCTTGCCAGATGATCAGCACGTCGTCAATATATCTCTTCCATAAACCTATGGAGGAGATGAAAGGGTTGCTAGCATCCTGAATATACTTATGTTCAAAATCGTGAACATACAGACCCGCCACACTTGGGGCAAAGGTGCTCCCCATTGAAGTTCCGGTAGACTGGAGAAACAACTTCCCTTTAAACTCAAAGAAGTTCTTCTTGAGAGCCAAAGTAGCACACTTAAGGATGAATTCCTTGGGTGTATTATACTCCCAAATAGTGGCATCTAGAGCTTGCCCCAGGACTCTGATGGTATCGTCCTGGGGAATGCTGGTGTAAAGACTTTCAATATCTAATGTCACCAGTATTGTTTCATCCATATCACATTGTAAATTTTGTAAGAGATTCAGCAGATTTTTTGTATCCCTCAAATAGGTTGGCGTTTGTTGAACTAAAGGTTTTAAGAAATGGTCACAAAAACGTGATAGTGGCTCCAGAAGGGAGCCAATGCCAGAGACAATGGGCCGACCCGGAGGAGGTATCTTATTTTTATGTATTTTAGGCAACTTATAAAAATACGGCACAATGCCATCACCCTCCGTCAGAAAGTCTGCCTCATGTCTCGAAATGTGGCCATCAGTCACTGCTTCCAGGACCAGCTCTTTGATGCACTTTTTTAGTTCTGAAGATGGATCAGAGGTTAGTGGTTGATAATTTTTCGTCTCCCCCAGCAACCGTAGGCATTCATCTTCATAATCAGTAGTATTAAGAATTACCACTGCACCGCCTTTGTCAGCAGGTTTAATGGTAATAGTGGAATTACCTTTTAGTTGTTCAAGGGCCTGGAACTCACTTGCACTCAGATTCTTAAAAGTGGTTGGTTCTGTTAGGTTTTCGATTTCATTAAAAACTGCCTGCTCAAAGGTAGTGATCTCTGCTGGTATTGTGTGAGGAGGAGGTGTAAAAGAAGATTTTGTTCTCAGGGTGGTGTCCCCTACATTCTGATTCTGGGTCTCCATCTCCTTCCCCTCAAAAAAGGCTCTTAGTTTCAATTTTCGAAAAAAATTGGAGAGTTCACAGTGTAAGCGAAATTTATCCAGACGGGCTGTAGGAACAAAACCCAGCCCTTTTTCCAGTACTCTAGTTTCTACATCCGATAGAGTTACATTAGACAGATTCACAATCAGACTCCCTGGGCACTCGTGCCCGCTTGTGGTTGTTTGCTCCGGGTGTGGTTGCCCACTACATCGTCTTGTTCCCACCGTACTTCTGTTTGTCCTCTCCTCTTGCCCCTTCCCCTTCTGCCCCTCTCTAAAAAAGGTGGCCCATAAGGGTTAGGCTGATACATCTGGTTCGGTGCAAAACCCGGGTTCCAACCCATAGGAGGCATATGAGGGTATTGATACTGCATGGGGTGGACATTTCCCCCTCCTTGCATTGGATAATGCGACCACATCGGTTGCTGGAAAAAAGGAGGGCGAGTCCTGCCTCTCATACCTCCTCTCTGTTTGTATTTATAGCTGCCGCTACTTGAGTTGCTGCTATTAGAGGAGTTTTCATCTGAGCTTTCTGTCCCTGAGTGTGATTTATTAGAAGGTGTATAGGCTTCATCCGCATAAGGATACACTTTATTGAAAGAGAATTTTTAAGATCTTTCTGAAATTGAGCTACTTTGGTTTGAGTGAGGTTGTCTTTATATTCATTAATGTCTTTGTTGATATCATCCAGTCTTTTTTTATATCCAGTGAGTGTGGTCTTAAAGTGGGTTTCAGTTTGTACAATCTCCACCATTATAGCTTCAGACAGTCTGACTGCTGTTTTAATAATCAGAACAAGCCAGTCGCGTGTACATCGCCACGCGATCATAGCCCACTCTTTTCTAAAAAGAGCATCTTCGAGGAAAATCCTTGGTGCATTAGTTACCAGTAAGCCTCTAGGTGCTGTATTAGTCCGCAAGTATTCCGTCAGAATTGTGCCATGCAGAATTGTACGTATTCTATTTTTCTTAAGTTCTGAAAGTCGGTCCCACTCACTAGTGTGAGTAATGGCCTGTGAGATGGAGGGGTCCGCAAACAAAGATGGGCGTGCTAAGATAGCATCAACCTCAGACTCTGAGTATGTAAGACCAAAGTTGGCCATCTTAGGCCCTTGGATCGAAAGCAAAAAAGGGGGGTAGGGAGGGGGGTTTAGAGCGAGGTATAGTAATGGCAGTAGAAAATAATAGCTAAGGTCTAGTACTTACGTTAGTCAGATATAATCTGAATCAAATTGGTTTTTACTTAAAGTCAGCAACTCTCACAGCTACGCGCTGCAATTAATATGCAAAACAAAGAGAGAGGAAGGGAAAAAATATCGGACACTCCTACTCCCCTCAGGATAAATCAAATAAACAACAAAGGAGTGTGACACTAATACAAGAGGAGCACACAAATATCCTTCTTAAATATAGTGTTAACTAAACAGAATGAAACCACCTTAGGTTTTTCTGAAAGCCCTCACTCACCAACCTGGTTGGTGACATGCTTCATCATCGGGCCCCACCAGGAGTGGCCGAATGCCACCCTAGTGTGCTACGACGCCAGTGTTACTGCGGAGCTGGTTGAAAAATAGGTGAGAAGTGAAATAAGTGAATTTAAAAAGTCCAAAATGTAACAAAAAATCTTTTATTTATTTGCCAATTAGACGTGATTAAAAACAAGTGTGAGATAAAGGACCAAATTAAAAGTCCATTTTTATCCCCAAAGTGTAGGTCAACATGTTTCTGCCTTTAAGTGACCGTTCGTCAGGCATTCGTCAGGACCAAAGGTGTGGTAAATCAACCCGGCGGTATGGGCGCACTAAGGCCCACCCTAACCAAGGGTTGTTAGTGTAAAAAATCAGAACACTAAAAAGATTCCCTCTATTTAAAGCGGAACCGAGTTTATTCTGCAAAAGATGCAAAACAGACAGACAAACAAATAGGAGACAAAAAACAACGAAAAATTATTTCAATATGCCCTAGATGGTTGTTATAACAAGAATAACATATAATGGTGCTCTTCGTGGTGCTAAGATAGCCATAGCTCGAACACAAGTGTCAAGAATAGTGATCTCGTGCACCTACTCATATTACTGCCATAGCTCGAACACAAGTGTCAAGAATAGTGATCTCGTGCACCTACTCATATTACATGAGTGCCGTGAAACATCAGAGGGCCATAGTCCCTCGTCACGCCGAATGGCGTGGATTGTAAAAACCAAAATATGAGCATACAACCATACAAATGCCCCATAAAAAATTATTTTATCGACTACTACGTGTACTATACCTACATAATCCGATAGACATGGTGCTCGTAGGGCAAGAAAAGTAACGCTAGTTGATAAGTAACAAATCTTACAGTAGGTGCTAACACTCAATGCACCATAGGTCTCGGGAAAGGGGTGATGACGCATTGGCACAACCTAAGGAATGAGCGAAAACAGCGTTAAATGAGAATGCCTAATGCAAACCACTAACATCGGAGCGTACTTATCTTATGAAAAGTGTGACTCACGCCCTGTCCGCCAGGCACCCGTTTGGAACCTAGGAGAAGTCTCTCTAGCCGGACCCCGAAGATCGTCCGTGACCCGAATGGACGTCATTAATAAAGCCCCGGAAGAAGAAGGGCTCAGTACACAACGAGCGTGAAGCTCGGGGTGGGCGTGTTTACTGCTGTAAACTGCACCAATCATCGGCATTCATGTTAGATTGCCCTGTAGAAAGGAAGCAATCAACGAGAACGCTGTCGTTAAAGAATGGTTGGCTGATAGCCAATCAGAGGAAATGGAGGAAAGCTATTCCTCACTAATCCAATCAGGAGGCAGATAGCAACTCAGACTGACTCGACTAGAACAGGCGTTGTCAAGGTAACAGACAACACGAAAGATTATGTACTTGTAAAACTTTACACATCACCCGGTAACACGATCTCATTAGAATTAATAAAGCAACAACCATGAGTTCATACAGTAAATGGACCACTCGAAGAAGACTCAATCATAAAAATTAATTATTAAATATTACAAAGAGTCTCAAAAATGTTAATTAGTATGCCAAACAGGAAGATGATGTAAAAAGAATGCCACAATTCTCCAAAACGGAGAGGCACGAAGACCCCAAGTGACTAGTTAACATACAAGGGGTCAGGGCAAAGTACGTAAAACCACGGAAGGGATATAAATGTCACCATTGATCTGAATATAGTCAAAACGACCATCATTCACACGTAATGGAATCAGCAAAGTGTTGTCAGGCCAATATACCCCTTCATAATGAACTCAGTCATAAGGACAAATTGTATATACATACAAATCTATATACATACAAAACTAATGTTGGGTTCAAGGAAGGTACAGTCTGTCACTTACAACAAAATTGTTAGCAGAACCTCAAACTTAAAAGGATATTACAAACGAGGGTAAAGAAGCCTAATAATAGGAACTTCAGAAGTCGCCACAACGGATTCAGAACAGAGGAGTCAGAACTCGAAATTCAGAATCCAAAAACATAATATCACAGCAAGATGTACATGTCATGAGAAGGGGGAAGGCCAAAGGACTGTGTATACAAGGGGTCAAACAACTGATAGAATAGGGCCAAGAGATAACCACATGACCACAGTAGACCTCGTGACCAATTCCAAAATAGCAGATAATTACAAAAAATTAGTTCTACATGACATTTGTCCACGGAATATGGTCATTCAAACCTAATGTATTTGTCCCAAGACGGTACACCCATCTTTGTTCTTTCTCAAAAAGGGCCTTCTTAATATTCCCTTTACTGTTGACCTGTTCAATCACAGTCCACCCCATATCATTAGTAGTGTGATTATACTGCAAAAAATGCTCACTCAATTTAGTTGACTCTCGACCGCACCTAATATTGCTGCGATGTTCACATATGCGTATTTTAATTTTTCGCGTAGTCATGCCCACATATTGCAACCCACAAGGGCAGGTTATTAGGTATACCACATTGGTGGAGTTGCAATTAGTGTGTGCTCTTTGTGTCCATACTTTGTTTGGTTCGAGATTTAAGGTTTTTGAATGTCGTGTGAGGTGGCAAATGCTACAGTTGGAACACGGGTAATGACCTGTTACTCTGGGTAAGCCCCAAGCGTCAGTGATAGAAGGAAAGTTTTGCACTGTGGTTACCCTTGGACGTGTGTTGACCAATGTGTCCCTAAGACTACGGCCTCTTTTGAAAGAAAACAAAGGCTTCTCCCAGCTTCTGTTATTGCTGTTTATGATACGCCAATGTTTATTTATGATTTTCTTGACTGCGTTGGATGCAGAGCTAAAGGTGGTGACACATGTCAAGGGTATTGAACTAGGCTCTTTCGGAAATTCTTCGAGGAGCACCTCCCTGGGCTGATGTCTTGCTCTTTTGTAACCCTTTGTAAGTATCTTATCAGGGTAACCTCGTTTCTTCAATTTGCTTGTTAGGTCGGTGGCCTGTTGACGAAAATCAGCCAGTTGGCTACAATTCCTCCTTAGACGCAAAAATTGCCCATATGGGAGATTCTCCCGCAAGGCCCTTGGATGGAAGCTAGTAAACTCCAAGAGGTTATTTCTCGCTGTGGGTTTATAATGAGTCTTGGTCGAGAAATATCCATCATGTTTTGAAATCACCACATCCAAGAAGATGACCTCTTGTCTACCAATTGTATGGGTAAACTTAAGATTTAAATCGAGCGTATTGATCCAAAGAAGAAAAGCCTGGAGCGATTCCTCTGATCCTTGCCAGATGATCACATATACACACACATATACTATATATATATACACACACATATACTTAATAAAATATTAATGTGAAATTATATATAATAATGTTACAGCACACTAACTTAAATGTGTATTATTTTGTTTATTTAATTTAAAAATAATATACCTAGAATGAGAGTTTATAGCATGAATTCGTTTTTTGTCATTTTGCCATGTAGCTAGTAAGTAATCTTCCAGATGTATTACCTTGAAAACCCAGTTTTGCTTTATTGTTTGATACCTGCAAACTGAGTAATCAGTTATACTGATCTGAGTTTTTGTAAATGTGTTTTATATTTATTGTTACCAAAAGAAATTATTTAGAAATGTTCTTCTCCATTTCAGACATTTTTGAGTTAAGTATTTTGTGTTCATGAGCTATACTAAAATTGCAGCTCTTCTAAAGGTAGCTTTAAAAGCATCCTATCTAATTATGTTGGAGGTATCAGCTTCATTGTTGAAGTCCAAATATTGTATGATTGACCTCAAAACTTTGTTTATATTATCATCATTAAGAATAACATATGTGCTCATTTTCCAACGAGGTATAGATAATGACAATTTATCAAATTTAAGTGAAAAAGAAACCATGGCCTGATCTGAAATAGCAATAGGAATTTGTTAGGTTGAGATATTAGGAAACAAATGTCTGGAACACAGTAAGTAATCAACTAATTGAGAAACATGTAACTCTTTCAGAGTAGGATAATGGAGTCGTCAGTATATCTAACAGGTTAGGGTTTGCAAAGGGTCAATAGATTATGTGGACATGACCTCTGCTACCATCTGTTCAGACATCCATTTATCCATCCACCTGTCCCTCCATGAGTTCATCTGTTTATGCTTCTTTACTGTCCAACTGTATGTGTGTGGAGGGTAGGATCTGTGTGGTGGTTTGTTTGCATGGGTCTTATATACTTAAGGAAGTTAGAGGTTTATTTACAGGAATATAGTATATCCCACCTACAACAAGTCTTCAATATATATCAAGTACTATATTCCTTAGTAGCAAACCTTTTATGGGATTACCATTGGAGTATGATATTTATTCAGATGACGAACCCTCACCTACCTCTGTGACATGCTTTATCATCGGGTCCACCATCTAGTACTGGAAGACATTCATGTTCACAATTGTGCTCTGTTTGTTGTCTCAGTCAGTCCAGGGAAAGCCCAGGTGGGTTAAGAGTTTCATCTTTTTGGGCAGGTTTATCCTTTGTGTCTGTGTTGGACCTATTATGAAACTGTGTATGTGTTGGCCTTAGTTGTATGTTTCTTACTACCTTTGTATCACACGATGAAGAACCCTGAGGGGCCAAGTATTGGCTACTTTTGTCCTTGTCAACATTTTTCAGCGCACAAGAATAGTCTAGCTTTCATCTTGTGCTTTTATCAGTTCAAAAGGTCCCACTCTGACACCAGACTGTTGGGGAAACAAGCCCAATTGTATGATTGGTGTGATCTACAAAGGATATGCAAAATGTGGCTGTTTACAACAGCCTCTTTAAGGAGTCCAATTTTAAAGTTTGTGAAAAAAGGATCTTTGTTTTACTAACTCGATTTTGCATAGTTACTAACAGCCGGCTATGATGGTTGGTATAATGTTGCTAGGGAAGAAAGTGATGTATACAAAGCACCCTCCACACTGTGATGCATGTTTGTATTTTGGATTCACACGCGTAATTTCTGTGGAAAAGACTAAGGGGCCGATTCCGATTCGGGCCGGAAATCTCTCCGTCTGAGCCGGACTCGGAGAGATTTCCGACTGAATCGGACCCTAGCAGCCCGACCGAACGAGTACGATTCGCACGTATGCTATCGGACTTGATTCGGTCGGACTCCCATTGAAGTAAATGCTACAGGGTGGTCCGACACGGACCCCCAAAGTACGGCTCCGACTGCTCCTTCGAGCCGGACGGCGCGAGTCGGACGGACTGCTCGCGGCGCGCATCGTACTTGCCCAGCCGGGAACGTCTCCATTGCGCTGGTGCGAGGCGTGCCCGAGCGAAGTCGGTCGGAGCGGTCGGCTTTCGTGTACGAGTCGGTCGGTGCGGTTGGGTCTCGCGAACGAAGTCGGTCGGAGTTTCGCATCGTACTCGCTCGCCCGGACGCACGTATCGAATCGGTCGGGAAACAGGGCTCCGAATCGGATCCGGTAAAGCCGAATCCGATTCGGAGCCCTACCGGCCGAGATCGGAATCGGCCCCTAAGTTGTTACCCACGGTGATAAGTACTCTTACTAGCACACCCTTGGATTGTATATTTTACACTTGATGGTGGTCTCCTTTGTTTCATATGCAGTGGATCTGGTTTCAGATTTACTGGATCCTTTCGATTGGGAATGGAAAAGTCACCCTTTCTATATCCGGCATTCTCTTCATTGACCTCCAAGTGATCCTTCTGAATAATATACAATGTGCCTAAACTAGTCTACAACTTAATGGTCCCTCCATCCTTTCAAATGATAATTTCCCCAGTTTATGGCATCAGCTAGATAAACAGTAAATTGCTGTACAACAAGTTTTTTTTTCTTACATGGAGTGAAAAGTTGCCTGATGAGCTCTGGTAGAGGAAACTAGAGATGCTGGTTTCAAGTCGGGTACATTTTCTGAGTCGTTCCTACATTGTCATGAATACACCCACTTATGACTGTCTGGGACTTTGCGTCAATTGTTTGCAGCAGTACTTCATGTGCCTTTTCTGATAAAAGTATTATTTTAGTAGAATTTGGCAAAAAGGGCTTTAGAAAAAATGATGAATAATGTAAGTCAATCTGTTATGAGAAACCATGTTAAAAATACCACTAAATGCAACAAAATTGGCCTCAGAATAACTGGTGCACAGATTATGAGAAGAGTTTACTGCTTGAGGTAGTGAGGAATATTAATATTACCTGCATTAACATTTTTACATAACATTCTAATCTTAGATTTAAACCTTATCAAGTTGATAGAGTTTCTAACTAGTAAATAATATCCACTGGCAGTTGTCTGCAGTTTTTTGGGGAATGGAAAAGTCCCGCTTGTGTTGGGGCTGAGGAAACAAAGCAGAGCTCTGCAAATAAGAGACAATTTGCTTGCGGAATCAATATCTGGTAGAGGTGGTTCCAAGGGAACACCTAGTTAAAATGAAACAACAGCTAGGCAGATTTTAAATATTTTTTACGCACAGACTTTGGAGGTCTGGCGGAAAGCCGCAGTGAAATAAAATGTTTTTCACTTTAAAAGAATTGCAACAATTTTGAAAGGTGCCTTTGACGAAGAATGACTCAACCTCTTAAATGAGCTGTTTGGCTTATTTATATAGGAAATAGATTGAAACTTAGGAAAGATCTGTTTAAGCAAACATCTCATTCAGTCTTTGGGTGCCCCTTTTGTGTGGCATTTAGCCAGTGCTTTAAATGGGCCGGTACTGTCCGGTACGGAGTACCAGCACTTTTTGATCTTGAGAGGGAGAGTACCAGCACTTCTCAAGAGTGGCGTAATACTTTTAATGGGAGAGTACGGGCACTTCTCAGAAACAAGCAGGTACTCTGGTACAGGATACCTGCACTTCTATTTCTCCATTTGAAGCAGTGCGTTTAGCAAAGTCCATGCATGAAGTACATACCGAACACCGAGAAGGCATTCAGAGAATGCTAACTGCTACTGCCACCTATCAGTGGAGAATGGACAATATTAAAGAAAGTGGAACGAGCTCAGAAAGCAGGTATAGAGCACGGCAACAAAGCACTGACATGAGTCTGTCATCATAGCAGTTTATACTGCTCACCAACAACTTTCCAATCCAAAGGAAGAAGAGATAAAGTCCATTCTGGACCTAGCTGGAGTCTCTGAACAAGCAGGAGTGTGGAGACTGACTGCAGATGAGTCCTATGACACAGGTTTACCACACATTGTCACAGTTGTATGTTCAGTTATGCCAGTATGCATGTAAGTATGCACTCCCTGGCATCATGCTCTCAATTACAGATGAAATACTGGAAACCATCCAGGCTGCCTATGGCGAAGAGAGTGATGGGGAGAAGGTTCCTGAACAAAAGCAAAGCAGCAGTCCAAACACAAGCCTTCCACCCACAATCCATATACAGCACCTCCATCTTCATCTACGTAGTGACTGGTGAAGTAGAGACGGAGGAGCAGTGCATGTCTGAGAAAGAAGCTTGTACAAAGACACTAATGGATAATACTTATGAGGGGGAAGCACAGCTTATTTCTTGCCAGCAAGCTGTTCTGACCCCCAGAAAAGGACCTTCTTTTCATCATACAATATATCTATTACTAAGCCCAGGTGGACACCCAACCAGCAGGTTAGTAAGCCATCTTTGATAACATATCCTAATAGTTCTGGGATTATCAATTGTTAGTCAATGTACTGGGTCAAATTGACAAGGTGTTATGGAAGGATGGTAGTTCAACGGAGGAAGGAAAAGCAGGGTGCAAGGAGTCAAAATAGGGGCATGCCAAGGACTCCCAGCCAGCACACATCCTTTAATCTGTCTTAATTCACACCAGGTAGATAATAGACTAAAATATTAGTATGGCCCACTGAAAATCGTCTCCTCCTCTTGCAGGTGGAACAAAAAAAAACATCAATACACTATGTAGTCCATCACATTTCCCAATTCATCTTGACATTGGTGACCCATGGCAAGTGTCATTCTGCTCACTGTGGACTGGCGCGGCCAGTCTTGCTTTTGGCATGCCACGTGTGGCCTGCTGCACAAACACACTGCAATCTAAGTTAAATACCCACCTTTTCCCATTCAGAAAACGTTTATTCAAAACACTAGAGCTGCAACCACAGCTAATGTCCTACTTAAGTAAAAATTGTAGCAGAACTGATCACAGCGCATATCAGCCCACTCTTAATAATGCCCCAGCATCACCTGACGAATACAAGAAAATAGTCACTCCCCATCTATCAAGTCCATTGAAAACCATAACAATATAAGAAGACCAAAAACTGCAAAAAAATTGCTAAAAATTATGATAGACTTATTAAAAACATGTTGCACTCAGAAGATGTTTGTTCAAGTAAAGCATCAGGCTCAGGAACATGGGAAATGCAAAATGAAAACAGGATTGCAGGTTAAGGGCTTTACGATTTGAAGTGTTGGTTTCCTTCACGTAATGCTATTATATAAGATAAGATCAACAATTATACAAATGTGCATTGTGCAACATGGCTGAAAATAAACAAAATAAGAGCGGTATGAGGCGGTCAACGATGGCTGCGTCATAGCGTTTAAAAAAAAAAAGACTTTCAGGTATGTTGTACTGTACATCAACTGCTAAGCAACATGGCTGACAGTTTTTAAAACAAGAATTTACAATGTAATAGGTCTCGCATTCACGTAAGTATGAGCTATTGGCATTGTAAATGACAATGCCTTTTATTTATCAATGAAAAATAGAGAACCAACGGCGGACTCCAATTGCCGCACTTCCTCGATATGATCCCCAAGTAATAGATTACTAATATGATGAAAGTCGGTGTGCACACTCTGCTCCTGCACCCGCCGTTGTAGGATGCCAACTGCCAAGCAGAAATACAGAACTATGAGAACAATGGAGCGGTGCACTCCCAAGTTAATATAATGTCAATAAAGAAGCTCGATCAGTGTCTTCGTTGCAAAAATATATAAATCTTTATTATAAACAATCCATGGGATTTGCGCAAAGCATCAGCCAACGCGTTTCGGATGCTGTTCCGTGAGCCGAGACGCCTTGGAGAGAGACTGCAGGAATACTATACAGGCCCTTATCAAGGAGGCCCACACAACGTATGCAGTTACAAGTTCGAGAACATTTGACAGATATCCAGACAGGGTCCTGACCAGATTGGGCCCGTAGAACCTTTTAATATAAGCACTAAAACTCGCCATATTCACCATCTGCTACGCTTGCCCTGACGAAGTTCATCCTTTGAACGAAACGCGTTGGCTGATGCTTTGCGCAAATCCCATGGATTGTTTATAATAAAGATTTATATATTTTTGCAACGAAAACACTGATCGAGCTTCTTTATTGACATTATATTAACTTGGGAGTGCACCGCTCCATTGTTCTCATATGCCTTTTATTTATGTTTTGGGTTTTAAAACATAAATAAAAGGCATTGTCATTTACAATACTAATAGCTTAAACTCTCGCAAATGTGAGACCTAGTGTATTGCAATAAAGAGCCTTCTCGACCGCTTGTTAGATTGTATTGGAGGTGGTGGTGGTATTATTGGTATTGGTGGTGGTATTGGTGGTAGTGGTGGTGGTGGTGGTATTATTGGTGGTGGTGGTGGTATTATTGGTGGTGGTGGTGGTATTGGTGGTGGTTTTGGTGGTATTGACGGTGGTGGTGGTATTGGTGGTGGTGGTATAGGTGGTGGTATTGGGGTTATTGGTGGTGGTATTGGTGGTGGTATTGGTTGTATTGGTGGTTGCATTGGTGGTGGTATTGGCGGTGGTGGTGGTATTGGTGGTGGTGGTGGTGGTATTGGTGGTGGTGGTACTGATATTGGTGGTGGTGGTATTGGTGGTGGAGGTAATGTATTGGTGGTGGTGGTATTGGTGGTGGGGTATTCATGGTAGTGGTGGTATTGGTGGTGGTGGTAGTATTGGTGGTGGTGGTATTGGTGGCTGTATTGGTGGTGGTATTGGTATTAGTACTGGGGGTGGTGGTATTGGTATTAGTACTGGGGGTGATGGTACTGGGGGTGATGGTATTGGTGGTGGGGTATTCGTGGTAGTGGTGGTATTGGTGGTGGGGTATTCGTGGTAGTGGTGGTGGTAGTATTGGTGGTGGCGGTATTGGTGGTGGTATTGGTATTAGTACTGGGGGTGGTAGTATTGGTATTAGTACTGGGGGTGATGGTATTGGTGGTGGTGGTATTGGTGGTGGTATTGGAGGAGGTGGTGGTATTATTGGTATTGGTAGTGGTGGTTGTATTGGTGGTGGTATTGGTGTTGGTATTATTGGTGGTGGTGGTATTGGTGGTGGTGGTGTTGGTGGTGGTGGTATTGGTGGTGGTGGTGGTATTGGAGGTGGTGGTGGTATTATTGGTATTGGTGGTGGTGTTGGTGGTAGTGGTTGTATTGGTGGTGGTATTGGTGGTGGTAGTGGTATTGGTGGTGGTGGTATTGGTCATGGTGGTGGTATTGGTGGTGGTATTGGTGGTGGTATTGGTGGTGGTATTATTGGTGGTGGTGGTATTGGTGGTGGTTTTGGTGGTATTGACGGTGGTGGTGGTATTGGTGGTGTTATTGGTGGTGGTATTGGTTGTATTGGTGGTATTGGAGGTGGTGGTGGTATTATTGGTATTGGTGGTGGTATTGGTGGTAGTGGTTGTATTGGTGGTGGTGGTGGTGGTATTGGTGGTGGTATTGGTGGTGGTATTAGTGGTGGTATTATTGGTGGTGGTGGTGGTATTGGTGGTGGTTTTGGTGGGATTGACGGTGGTGGTGGTATTGGTGGTGGTGGTATTGGTGGTGGTGGTATTGGTGTTATTGGTGGTGGTATTGGTTGTATTGGTGGTGGTGGTATTGGTGGTGGTGGTGGTACTGGTATTGGTGGTATTGGTGGTGGAGGTAATGGTATTGGTGGTGGTGGTATTGGCGGTATTGGTATTGGTATTGGTGGTGGTGGTACTGGTATTGGTGGTGGTGGTATTGGTGGTGGGGTATTCGTGGTAGTGGTGGTATTGGTGGTGGTGGTAGTATTGGTGGTGGTGGTATTGGTATTAGTACTGGGGGGGTGGTATTGGTATTAGTACTGGGGGTGATGATATTGGTGGTGGTGGTATTAGTGGTGGGGTATTCGTGGTAGTGGTGGTATTGGTGGTGGTGGTAGTATTGGTGGTGGCGGTATTGGTGGTGGTATTGGTGGTGGTATTGGTATTAGTACTGGGGTGGTAGTATTGGTATTAGTACTGGGGGTGATGGTATTGGTGGTGGTGGTATTGGTGGTGGTATTGGTGGTGGTGGTATTGGGGGAGGTGGTGGTATTATTGGTATTGGTGGTGGTGGTTGTATTGGTGGTGGTGGTGGATTGGTGGTATTGGTGGTGGTGGTGGTATTGGAGGTGGTGGTGGTATTATTGGTATTGGTGGTGGTATTGGTGGTAGTGGTTGTATTGGTGGTGGTATTGGTGGTGGTGGTGGTGTTATTGGTGGTGGTGGTATTGGTGGTGGTGGTGGTGGTATTATTGGTGGTGGTATTGGTGGTGGTTTTGGTGGTATTGACGGTGGTGGTGGTATTGGTGGTGGTATTGGTGGTGGTATTGGTGGTGGTGGTATTGGTGGTGGTATTGGTTGTATTGGTGGTGGTGATGGTGGTATTGGTGGTGGTGGTATTAGTGATGGTGGTGGTGGTGGTATTGGTGGTGGTATTGGTGGTGTGATGGTGGTGGTGGTGGTATTGGTGATGGTGGTATTGGTGGTGGTGCTGGTGGTTGTGGTATTGGTGGTATTAGTTGTGGTATTGGTGGTGGTATTGGTGGTGGCATTGGTGGGGATATTGGTAGTAGTGGTATTTGTGGTGGTAGTGGTATTGGTGGTGGTGATATTGGTGGTGGTACTGGAGGTGGTATTGGTGGAGGTGGTGGTATTGATGGTGGTGGTGGTATTGGTGGTGGCATTGGTGGTAGTGGTATTGGTGGTGGTGGTGGTAGTGGCATTGGTGGTGGTATTGGTAGTGTTGGTGGTATTGGTGGTGGTGGTATTGGTGAAGGTGGTGGTATTGGTGGTGGTGGTGTTGGTATTGGTGGTGCTGGTATTGGTGGAGGTGGTGGTATTGGTGGTGGTGGTGGTGATGTTGTTAATAAAGCAGGCTTTTGAAAACAACCGTCAGGTGGCTTTAGTACAGATGACATGTAACACAGATGTGCTGTTGTTAGCTTCAGCTCATTAGCACAGGATTATGGTATGGAACTTTCAGGTATGTTGTACTGTACATCAACTGCTGAGCAACATGACTGACAGTTTTTTATTTCAAACACGTTTTTATTTGCATTTTAGAGAAGAACGTAACGCATTCATCAGTTTTACAGTTGGCAAGCGCCACATAGTGATATAAAAGAGGCCAACCTGAACACTGTGGCCCACATCTTAAATCAAGCATTGTTGATTCAACACATCTTGTTGGATAAGCTCCAGGGTATCGCACATTACAGGAAATTACATGGCTAGCCAAAAACGACATCAATTACACGCTTTTCTGGCGCAAGTATCGTACGGCTATGACTGTCCTGTGGCGTTATCCAAGTCGCTAAGGTGCCGGGCTGCGCGCTATCGCATCAGAGCTCATGTTTGAGAAGCAATGCCTTAACACAATATATGCGCTGCCAAGAGGCTGTAAGCAGTGTACAAACAAGAAAAGTTAAAGACCAGTAGAAGGAGAGAAGAGGTGGAGAGGGGGCTATAGAAGAAGGGAAAGGGTGTGGCGGGGGCGACGAAGGCAATGTGACAGTATGCCTGGAGTAGCTCGCCTCGCGGGGGCGCAGTGGTAGCGCAGCTATTTGATGCCTCTAGCGTCTTGTGGGGCGGTGTTGATGACAACAGCAGCTGACGGGGCGTCAAGAATCACCGGGCCTAAGTCGTATGGGGTAGGTGGGAACGCAGCGCGGGGTGGTCAGTCAGGAGGGTTCCAATATCTGTTTGGATCTGTGGTGTGTACAGCATCGTCGAAGAGGCGTAGAGCCCGCAGCTTTGGTGGCTGCAGTCTAGCATTCTCTAGACGTCCCAGATGTTCCACCAGTGGCTTCCATAGTTTCGTAAACTGGGTGTCTCGATATTGTAGGCGCGCCGTGAGCAGTTCCATTACCACTGTTTGCCACAGGCGGGTGAACCACACATTTATTGAGGGCGTTTCCGCCTTTTTCCAATAAAGGGCGATGGTCCGCTTAGCAGTTCCAAGCATATGAAGACTGAGATGCCAATCGCGGCGGGTCATAGCCCGTAGGTTCACCGGCCTGAGGCCCAGTACAATCGTGAGTGGGTTTTCAGGTAGTGGGTAGCCTAGCACCCGTTTAATGTGGCTGAGGACTTCTTTCCAGTAGGTGGTCAAGAGGGGGCACGACCACCATGTGTGTATGAAATCTCCCCATGCCCTATTGCAGTGCCAACAGAGAGGTGAGGAGTTGGGGAACATTTTATGCAACCTGAGGGGTGTATAGTACCATTGGGTCATTACCTTGTATGCGGATTCTTGCTGGGGGATGCTATGAAAAGTCTTCGGGATGTCGCGCCAAAGACCTGTCCACTGAGAGGGTGCAATGTCGGCCCCGGGAAGAGACTGCCACAGTTGTTGGTACAGGTGGGGGGTAAGGTGTGGTGAGTGATGGAGGACTTGGTATATGCGAGTTATCAATCCCTTGGAGTTGTCAAATGTGTGGGCCAGCTGTTCGAACGGTGTGAAAGGCCGTGTAGCCGCCTGTGTTAGAGAGGACGCCTGTATCCAGTGCCGGAGTTGTATATATTGGAATCTCTCCTTCTCCGATAGTTGATATTCCTGCTTGCATTGGGCAAAAGTTCTGACGTTACTCCCTAAAAATAGATCTCGCACCGTTTTGCAACCCTTGTCTGTCCATTCTGCAAAATAGGGCGGGCGAAGAGCAGGGGAAATTGCGGGTTGCGAGCAATTGGGGTGTGCGGAGACGGAAAAGAAGTGAGACCCTTGCGGACGGCCAGCCTGTCCCAAATCTCAAGTACGGTCTTAGTAGGGGTCGCCATATATGCACTTCGGGAGCGTGCTTCGCGAGGGAGCCACGCGTGGTCCCAGAGAGGGCGACAGGTAACCGCCCTGTCCATATGAAACCACACCTTCTCGCTCTCCCAGGCTGTCCACTCTGGTATAAAGCGGAGATGGGATGCCCAATAGTATTCTAATAGGTTAGGGCATGCGAGCCCACCCTTATCGCGCGGGAGCATTAAGATTTTACTGGAGAATCGCGGTCGCTTCCCTCCCCATATGAATGCGACTAGCTCACGCGGTAGGCTCTGAATTTGGTGTTCCGGGATAGGCGTTGGCAGGGTCTGGAATAAATAAAGTATCTTTGGGAGGATGGACATTTTAACTGTGTTTAAGCGCCCCAGCCAGGAGAGCGGCAGGGATCTCCATGCTCGTAAGTCAGTAACGACTGCATTTTTGAACTCTTGCCAATTAGCTTGGGACCAGCTGGCCAAGTCCGGAGTCAGATTAAGTCCTAGATATCTAATAGAACTAGTAGCCCATTGGTAGGGGACAAGGGCTTGCAGGGCCGCAATGTCATCCGTCGGAATTGTGAGGTTGAGAGCCCATGATTTCGTATGGTTGATTTTAAGCCCTGAAATTTGCTCGTAGGACTGCAGCAGAGTGTGTACTGCTGGCAACGAGCTAGTCGGATTAGACAGTGTGAGAAGGAGGTCGTCTGCAAAGAGAGCAATCTTGTGATCTATGCCCCCGAGGGTGAGACCATGAATATCAGGCGAGCGGCGAATCAGAATGGCGAGTGGTTCAACCACGAGGGCGAACAGTAAAGGGGACAAGGGACATCCCTGCCTAGTGCCCATGAGGATAGAGATAGGGTGCGTGAGTTGGCCTTTGACTCGTACCCTGGCGAGCGGTGAGAGGTAGGGGGCCATGATGCGCGCTATCATCTGCGGACCTAGTCCTATTCTCTGCAGCACGGCCCGGAGGAACACCCAATCCACTCGATCGAATGCCTTTTCGGCGTCTAGCGAAAGTAGGCACGAGGGTATCTTCCAGTGATGCGCTTTCCCCACCAGGTGCGCAACTCGGCGCACATTATCCGCCCCTTGGCGCTGATGAATAAAACCCACCTGGTCCGGTTCGATTAGGCCTGGAAGGTGTGTGCTGAGGCGTTTAGCAAGTATTTTAGTGTAGAGTTTAAGGTCTATGTTTAATAGGGCTATGGGGCGGAAGGAGGAGCAGAGTGTGTGGTCCTTCCCAGGCTTCGGGATTAGAGCTATTTCCGCCATAGCCATATCTGTGGAAGGCCCGATCGCATCAGTAAAAGAATTGAAAAGGCGTAACATGTATGGTTGGAGTTGTGGTAAGAAGGCACGATAAAACGAGACTGGGAGCCCATCTGGGCCCGGCGTTTTGCCGAGTGGAAGTTCCTTAAGAGCGCTGGTTAGTTCCTCCAGTGTGATTGGTTCTTCCAAGAGTTGGGAATGGTATGAGCTAAGGGGTTCCCAGTCGCAGGCGTCTAAGGTAGCCGATATTTGATCAGGATTGGGCGTGTCTTTCGCGTAAAGGGATGCGTAGTAGTTTTGAAATGCTTGAAGCTTGGCGGGTTCAGTAGTGGCCCAGGTCCCGTCCCCCAATTTTAGTTTAGAAATGTGTGCTTTAGCTGCCCGTGTTCTCAGGCGACGTGCCAAGATGGTGCCCACCTTGTCCCCTCCATCGTAATAGCGCTGTCGCAATGCAAGGAGAGCGTGTTCCGCCTTGTTGGTTCTGTGGGCCCGGAGCTGACCCCTGAGTATAGCTAGACGCCGCTTATGAATCGCTAATGGGCGTTCTTGGTCCATTTTCTCGAGCGTTTTGATTTCGCGTGTGAGCTTGTCCTCATATAGGCGGGCCTCTCTGGCCCTGGCAATAGCGATAGATGTGAGAGTGCCGCGTATCGTGGCCTTGAAGGCATCCCATAAAACAGGGAGGGATGTTTCCGGGAGGTCGTTGGTTGCGAAATAAGAGAGAATGGCAGCCTGTAGTTCCGCTGTGTCGACTGGGTCTCTAAGGATGTGAGGGGGAAAACGCCACCTAGTAGGTCGCCTGGGGTGAGAGAAGCGTTCATGAAGGAGTAGCTCCACATGCGCATGGTCAGAGATTGAAATATCGGACATGGTGGTTGAGAGAATGTCCTTGACTAGGGAGTGTGAGACGAAGAGGTAGTCGATTCGTGAGTAAGAGCGGTGCGCATGAGAATAGTAGGAGTAATCGCGGATCTCAGGAGAGTGGTACCGCCATATATCTACCAGACCCGAGGCAGTGATACAGCTCTTTGTCGCCGCCATGGCCCCCACCCCATGAAATGTGCCCCCGCTGCGATCAAGGCCCGCATCCCACACTAAATTAAAGTGTCCCCCCCCCAGGACAAGGTCCGAGTTTACCGGTACTATGTGTTCCCGCAGGAGTTTGTGCAAGAAAGAGTCCTGGCCCTGGTTGGGCGCATAGGTGTTGCAAAGGGTGAGAGTGCGATGCCCCAGCTTGACCACCACCTTAAGGAATCTGCCCTCTGTGTCACGGATCACTTTGGTGTCTCCCTGCTGGATGCCTGCTCTGCAGAGGATGGCTACACCCGCTGTCTTATTAAGTGCTGAGCTCCAAAATTGTAGGGGGAAGCGTGGATGAGTCATGCGTGTGGTGTCAGCCCTAAGGAGGTGCGTCTCCTGAAGAAAGACGATGTCTGGATTTTGTAGTAACAGATACCGCCATATCTGACGCCTCTTATTGGGGGAGTTAAGTCCCTTCACGTTAAGGGTTACAAGCTTCAAACAGGGCGCCGAGGTCATGGTCGTCTAGTATCTGGTGTACGCGCGATCCCAGGCAGGTGACTCGGGGTTTTGGACAGGGTCAAGAAACAGGGACCTAGTGAGGAGTCTCGAAGCCCCAACGTGGTGATGTTCACTGCAGGGTGGAAAGGTGGGAAGAAGCATGGCTTCCAATGTAAGTCCCCCCAATTATCCAAGGGGTCCCCCCGCCGGGGAGATAGGCAAGAAATGGAAAGAAGAAAAGAGGAACAAAGATAAACAAAACAACCCGGACGGGTTGATGGCCAACATGGCCAACAGAACCTATTCCAGTCCAGGGAGGAGCCAGGCACAGTGGCACAGGCTGTCCCGGAGATGTCACTCTCCCAGAAATAGGAGTGGGGGTTGGTCTTCGTGTTGCGTATCCAGTCGTTAGTTCTGGAGTGTGATCCGGGGCCGCCGTCCTGGCGTAGGATAATCATTGCGTCTCTCGGGTGGTGAAAAAGAGAGTGGAGTGCCAGTTATGTGAGGGCCGGAGGCCCCCCCAGAGATGAAAAGTGTACTGCAAGTTGATCAACATCCGTAGCTTACAGTTATTTGGTGACGAGTGTTTGCGAGCCTGAGGGTGACTGACCCCCTTCTAAGGATCGTATGTGCTGGATTATGTCCTGCTTTTCTTGAGATGAGCTGCTTCGCTCTCGGGAGGGTGGCTGTCTGACATGACGGACCGTAGTCCACTGCGGCTTCAGTGGGATTCGAGCCCTCGGGGGCATGCGTGATGGGCTTGTCGGGGGGTGTCAGGGATCTGGAGTAGTTGGGCCGCTTCCCTGTAGGACCTCAGTACGCGGCGCTTGGACTCCCATTGAAAGATGAGAGCAAAGGGGTGCCCCCATTGATAGCGGATGTTAAGCTCCCGGAGTTTGTCCGTGACGGGACGGAAGTCTCTGCGGCGCCGAAGTGTCGTGGGGGCCAAGTCTTGAAACAACTGGATGGGTGCGCCCCTGAACAGGATCTCAGGCTTGTCCCGAGCTGCCTTAAGGATAGCCTCCTTCTCAGTGAAGAAATGGACCCGCGTCAGGATGTCAGGCACGAGGCCTGGCCTCCCAGGAGAACCAGACACTCGGTGCGCGCGGTCCAGAGCGGGTGGTGAGGTGTCATCATCTCCTCTAATGTCATGGAGTAGGTCGGCCACGAAAGTCATTATGTCAGTGCCTTCTGCCCCAAGCGGAATCCCCCGCAGGCGTATGTTGTTTCGGCGCCCCCGATTTTCCAGGTCCTCCTGCTTGATCTTCAGCTCCTCTAGGGTGGCTAGCCGCTGCCATAGGAGTTCCTGGGCCTCCGTACGGGTGTCCAGGGTCTTTTCAAGGTCGTCCACTCGCCCACCCAGCTCTCCTACATCTTTCCGGAGGTCTTTGACACAAGCTTGTACCTCGGTGCGCAGGGACCCTATTTCCGATTTAAGTTCCTGCATAAAATTGGTCATGAAGGATTGTTTGACCGGCTCTGATGACCCCCCGGCCGCCAGCATCGCGTCAGGCGCTGGTACTGCCCCAGGTTTGTTCCACATGGTCAGGACTGTAGTATCTTTAGGAGTTGCTGAGGGCTCCTTCCCGGGTTTTGAACGGGTCATGTTCATGGAGTAGGGGGAGCTCCTTTCCGACAGCTGTCTATTCCCACGTGTGTTTGTGTTCACAGCTTCAAGTCTCTGGGGGTGGTGAGCAGGGCGCCGTAGGGGAAGACCAGGCCCAGTGGCGCAGTGGCACAGTGGTACGATGTGCTAGCTCAGGGCCCTTCAGTTAAGCGTAGATTCCAAAGGTGAGGAGGGACCAGGTTATCCCAACTGTAGTGTCCCCCCACCGTTTATACAAGGCCAGGAGTACCCAGGAGATTCCACCAGCGGGCAAGGGGTCGGCCACTAGAAGTGTATTGCAGCGTGGTGGCCGCTTCTGATGATGAAGGGAGGACTAGTCGAGCCAGCGATTAGCGCGCCATTGTGGGCGCGTGGAGGCTGGCGGTGCTAAACAGTGTAAAGTTAGGCTCTGTACTACCCCAATTGGTAAGCAGATGGTGGTGCCCTCAGTCTCATTGACAGAGATCCAGGTTCCTCAAGTTGGCCGCCGATATGCCGTATTCCCCCATATCACGGATTCTGTGTCCCGCTGCCCTGCGACTGTTCCCTGGCTCTCCACAGACGCAGATGTTAACTTCTAGGCCGGGGGGCCTATGATCCCGCCGTCCGCCCAGGGTTCCCAGCTGAAGGCACAGGAGATGGGGAAGGCCAGCGCGTCGGGGCCCCCAGCAGGAGCAGACGCGTCGGTGGCCGGTGAGGATGCTGTGCTCTGGTACAGTATAGTGCACCTTCAAGGGCCGTACAGCTGTGTGGTGGGTCTGGAGCCGCCGGGGGGGTCCCGCCAAGCAAGGCAGGGGCGCCGCCGCTGGGGTAGGTCTCAGGCCCAAGAACCCGACCGCGGAGTGCAGTCCCAAGCAGCCCAGACCATCAACTCAGTCCCCCCCAGCGGCCGCTCCGATGCCCCCCCGCTCCCGTACCTGTTCAGGCGCTGCACACCCGGGCTCCTCTGTTGGCGGCTGCTTGCTGGCTTCTAAATGGGATCTGGTACTCCTCGAGGCAGCAAGATGGTGGAGGCACCCCTGTTCGCCGACGTCCGGCTCTCTTCTCAGGGACACCGGCGGGCCGATTCACAGGTCAGTAGCTCCGGAGTGTCTCCGGGCCTTGCACACGCCCCTGTAGCAGTGGGAGAGTGCAGGGCCACACCTCGATCGCTCCGGGAGCCTCCGGCGTATTCTCACAGGGTCCGGGCTATTAAAATGGCGGCCGTCTCTTGTGGCGCTTTGAGGTCGGCAGTCTAGGCCAGGGTGGCGAAGTGTCTGCAGCGTCGGGTCCACTCTGAGCTCCGTACACTCTTCTCAGAGGCCGTGGGGCTTCTCCGGTGCCCCTGAGTGCCGCCAGAGGTGACGGTTGTTGACATACGAGATCCAAGCAGCCAAAATGGCGGGCGGGCTACCGGGTCTCTGGCCTCACCGCTTACACAGCCCGAGTCTCCTCCGTCGATCTCCGCCAGCTGAATTCGAGCCCTGAAGGCACTCAAGTCGCTCCGCTAGCGTGTGCTTCCACCCATTATACGTTTTACGCCGTGGAAATGCTTATAATCGCTATTAATGGCGGCGGCGGCCCGGAGCTCAAATGGCGTACGTCTCACTCCATCTGCAGCGAGACCACGCCCCGACTGACAGTTTTTAAAACAAGAATTTACAATGCAATAGGTCTCGCATTCACGCAAGTATGAGCTATTGGCATTGTACATGACAATGCCTTTTATTTATGTTTTGGGTTTTAAAACATAAATAAAAGGCATTGTCATTTACAATACTAATAGCTTAAACTCTCGCAAATGCCAGACCTAGTGTATTGCTCGACTGCTTGTTAGATTGTAAATATCAGAGGAAGAGACCGGCCTGCGATGTCTTTAAAGTAGTGATAAATAGTGCAGTGAAGAAGATGTGTAAGTGTTGTAAATTACACAGATACAAAGTGTGAAGTAAGAGTTACATATGATCCGAGCTATAAACAGTAACAGAGCGCTCCAACACCTTTCACTCTGTGATTACACTGTCGCGGCTCAGGAGGAAGAGCGGGAGAGGGGGGATATTTCCTGCCCTCTCCGTGATTTGAGTGTGTATTGGCATTGCGTAATGTCATTGCTATCTTTGGCCTAATAAAAAACACTCCAGCTGTAGTAGGGCCCTGGCTTCACCTCCTGATGCAGGGCGGGCTGTGCTTTATGGCAGGCATGGAGGGAGGGAGGGAGGGATGGTCTCGGCTGCAGCTCCAGCCTCATACAGTGCCCCTGCAATTACTAGTAAGCGAGAGGCGATGAGGTGGTGGTATTGGTATTAGTGGTGGTGGTACTGGTGGTGGTATTACTGGTGGTGGGTGGCATTGGTGGTATTGGTGGTGGTGGTATTAGTATTGGTGGTGGTGGTACTGGTATTGGTGGTGGTGGTATTGGTGGTGGAGGTAATGGTATTAGTGGTGGGGTATTCGTGGTAGTGGTGGTATTAGTTGGTGGTGGTAGTATTGGTGGTGGCGGTATTGGTGGTGGTATTGGTATTAGTACTGGGGTGGTGGTATTGGAATTAGTACTGGGGGTGATGGTATTGGTGGTGGTGGTATTGGTGGTGGTGGTGGTATTGGAGGTGGTGGTGGTATTATTGGTATTGGTGGTGGTGGTTGTATTGGTGGTGGTGGTAGTGGTGGTGGTGTTGATAGTGGTGGATTGGTGATATTGGTGGTGGTGGTGGTGGTATTGGTAGTGGTGGTATTGGTGGTGGTATTGGTTGTATTGGTGGTGGTATTGATGGTGGTATTGGTGGTGGTGGTATTAGTGATGGTGGTGGTATTGGCGGTGGTGGTATTGGTATTGGTGGTGGTGGTATTGGTGGTGGTATTGGTGGTTGTGGTATTGGTGGTATTAGTGGTGGTATTGGTGGAGGTGGTATTGATGGTGGTGGTATTGATGGTGGTGGTATTGGTGGGGATATTGGTAGTAGTGATATTTGTGGTGGTGGTGGTGGTATTGGTGGTGGTGGTATTGGTGGGGATATTGGTGGTAGTGGTATTTGTGGTGGGGTGGTATTGGTGGTGGTGGGTGTGTTGCTGCTGGTGGTGGTGGTAGTGGTATTGGTGGTGTTGGTGGTGGTATTGGTGGTGGTGGTATTGGTGATATTGGTGGTCGTACTGGTGGTGGTATTGGTGGAGGGGGTGGCATTGGTGATGGTATTGGTAGTGTTGGTGGTATTGGTGGTGGTGGTATTGGCGGTGGTGGTATTGGTGATGCTGGTATTGGTGGTGGTGGTATTGGTGGTGGTGGTATTGGTGAAGGTGGTGGTATTGGTGGTGGTGGTGGTGGTGGTGGTGATGTTGTTAATAAAGCAGGCTTTTGAAAACAACCATCAGGTGGCTTTAGTACAGATGACATGTAACACAGATGTGCTGCTGTTGGCTTCAGCCCATTAGCACAGGATTATGTGCTACCTGGAAATCACATGACTTAATTCGCTAATCATTTCTAAATCCAATTTACTTGGGGGCTTCAAACGGACACAAGATAATGCCGGGTTAAAGTGACTGAAAGCAGGCGCCCGTGTTACGGGGACGGCCATGCTGCTTAAAAAGAACCAAGTGGTTTCAACTGAAGCAGCACATGTCCGGCCTGCATTAAGAGAAACTCAATAAACTAAATAGTACTTACAGACTAAATAACAGGTCCAGTATAACAACTGAAGTAAAAGGGCCAGTCACTATGGGAGGGTACAAATGAAGACAAGGCCGTACTAAGGAGGGTCTAACAAGCCTATTAACGAATCCGAAGGCAGCATTTACAAAAGACAATGACACAAACCATTGAAAAATATGGGAAAAGAGTGGGCGCGGCTTCTCTCCTATACTCTACTACAGCAGTCTCGCAGAGCGAGCAGTGCATGCGAGCTGCTGCTAGGCTCGACCTAAAAAAAGCACGATGGGACGTGGAGTGCTGCTGCGCCACAGCACTTTAAAAAAAAAAAGAACTTTCAGTCTATTTGCACAGCAGCTGCAGTACAACATGGCTGAATTTATTTAAAAAAAAGGCATTGTGGCGAGGTGAGCATTGAGTGCATCATAGCTCTTATTTTGTTAACTTTCAGCCAAGTTGCACAGTGGCTGCATTGCTGTGCAACATGGTTTAAAAGTAAACACACTGACAAAGCCAATAGATCTCGCATAGGCGAGACCTGTTGGCTTTGACAATGGTTGTTGAATAATGCAGTCACAAACTCGGTAACTGAATAAGTTTGCACCTGCCCTTCAGACAGCACATGCTAAATGTTTACACTCTCATGTTCTGAGCTGCACTATCCAGAGCGGACGCACCCAATCACGGAGTTACTAAATTAGTGCACATGTTGCTTGGCTAATCTGCTGCTCCTGGGGGCAGGCGAAAAACAGGATTACGATATGGTTTATGGACTTTCTTCCTCTGATTTCCTTTGGCAGTGGGGTGGGCTAAAAGCCCCTTCTGAGTAGGAGGGTGACCAACCGTCCGTAAATTTCACGGACCGTCCGTAATTTGGATCTCACGTCCGTTGTCCATGATGATCCCTTTTACGGACGCCTTTTGCCGTAATTTTAAGCATTGCAGGGAACAGCACTGTTCCCCTGCATGAAGCCTCAACTCCTTGATGGGGCCGCCTCCACTCATCCTCGGAGCACCAGAGCAGCCCCTTCCTGCCCTTTGTCATTCTGTATGCAGCTGATGATTGCCACATACAGAATGACAATGGGCCAGTGTGGGCTGCAAAGCATGTGGTGGGCCTCCCCCAGCCTCGGCCTAGGGCAGGGCATTCTGTCAGATGGAAGACGGTGAAACAAGTTAAAAAGATGAGTCTAGAGTTCTTTCACTGTCTCATCATCTTACAACTGATGCATTTCCAATATTATATTAAACGAAGCCATGGTTGCTGCTTTTTTATTTTATGCAACTAACAACCATTGACAAAGGCAATAGTTCTCGCTTGTTGTAGGTGTAACGTTACTTGTTGTGTTATATATCTGGATACAATGACAGAAGAGGCAAAATACCAGTTGGGAGGCACACTATACTAAGCACAGATTTTTGGCTTGGGTGTTTTAAGCTATGCCCTTAATTACATCAAACACCCACTTTGGAGAGACCCACCCCAGTTTTTTCATTCCACTTAAAGCCCTGGAAACACCACCATGTCACAGTCACCACATGGCCAGGCACTGTGCATCATGCATGACTCATGACTTCCACTTTCTCAGATTGCCTATGTGCAGGGGCATAGTGAACCCTACCCCTACCCCACCCCTTGCTTTAGGAACTACAGCAAGTGTGATATTCTTGATGGGCCTCTTCTATCTGCAACTCGGCAGACAAAGGCTCAGCTCATAATTAATATGAAAAGCTGGGCAAGTGAGTAAATGAAGGGATGGATGGATGGCTGGAGGGATTAGTGAAAGGGTGAATGGATGAATGAAAGGGTGAATGGATGGATAATGAGAGAAAGGATATATGTATGGATGAGTGAGTGGATGGATAGATGAGGGAAAAGGTAAATAGATGGATGTATGGGTGGAAGGGTAGATGTATGGGTAAAAGGGTAGATGGATAAGTGAAAGGATGGATGGATGAGTAAAAGGGTGGATGATGGGCGGGTGAATGGGTGAATGGATGAGTGAAATGATGGATGGATTGATGCATTGATAAGTGAAAGGGTGAATGGATGGACGGATGAGTGAAAGGGTGGATGTAAGGATGGATGAGTGAGTGAAAGGGAGGGTAGATGGACAAAAGGATGGATAGATGAGTGAAGAAGTGAAAGGGTGGATCAGTGATAGGGTCAATGGATGGATTCATGAGTGGATGAGTAGATGGGTGGGTCGGTGGATGGATGGAAGGAAGGATAGCTAAGTGAAAGGATCGATGGAGAGAGAAAGGGAGGATGGATGGATGACAGAAAGGGTGAGTGGGTGGAAGGATGAATGACTGGGTGGATGGATGAGTAAGTGAAAGGATGGCTGGATGGGTGAAAGGGTAAATGGCTGGATGGATGGCGGAAGAGTTGATGGATGAGTGTACGGATGTATAGGGTGAAAGGGTGGATGGAGGGATGGATGAGTGAAAGGGTGGATGGAGGGATGGATGAGTGAGTGAGATGATGGATGGAAGGATACATGATGGATAGGTTTGCAAATGGTTGAATATGTTTGGATATGGATGGGCTTACTTCTATACTATTCCGCGACCTCTTCTGATGTGTCTGTAAAACGTAACTTTTGTCCCAATGTTTTGTCCTGAATTTTGACCTCCTGTCCTGAATTTTTGTCCTGAATTTTGACCCTTTTACACTCACCGTCCTGAATTTGCACCCATGCCAGTTGGTCAACCTACTTCTGAGAGTTTGTTTTTTTGTTGACACAATAGGTTGTCAAGTGAGAGCACAAGCATGCTGCCTGCAGGCTCAACCTAAAAATGTAACTTATGTTTGGTTCAGCCAACATATACTGGTGAAACAGGCTATTGACGTGTCTAAACAAGCATTTGGAATGGAATAGGTCTCGCATTTGCGAGAGTTTAAGCTATTGTCATTGTAAACGACAGTGCCTCTTATTTATCTGTTTTGAAAACCAACACATAAATAAAAGGCATCGTCATTTACAATGCCAATAGCTCAATCTTTCGCAAATGTGAGACCTATTGCATTAGAAATGCTTGGTATATTAAGGAGGCAGACAGAGTGACGGTAACGTACGCAAGGAGCAGCACATGAAACAGTGTACAGCAGGGAGGAGGACGACGGGGTGGGTCCTCCCAGGGTTTTTATTTTTTTATGTGCTTTTATATAGCGCGAACTTTACCCAAAGGTGCCAAAGTGTTTTCCTATAGAATCAGTTATATTACATATGGACTTTAGAGTACAGTGCTGCTCACACACACACAAATTAAGTCTAAGAAGAGCTGTTTATCGTACTCCTTGTTCAGAAATACTGCAGTTAACCCCATATTTCAGAAATATTACTATTTATGCCCCGACTCACCCCAGTGAGCATCGCATTGAAGCTGCAGTTTTACTAGCACTTGCACTTCCTCGGGCACACATGGCCCACATCTCACACAACAGGCCGGAAAAAAAAATCGCTTTCTCATTTTCTCTCAGGCTTTTGTTTTTTCCAAGCCATAAATAGTCTGAGACTTGTGCTAAAAACACCCGACATGAAAAGCAGGGATGCCTGTTAGGTTTTGACACAAACATTACCAGATTGTCTGTTCTCCCCTCAGGCTTTAATGTGTATCACCTTAGCTTTGTTGCGCACATCAAAGACTCTCCAGGCAGCTTCTGCGAGGGGAAAAAATACCGCACAGACCACACAGAGGCAGGCAGGAAGGGGCTGTGGGAGAGGAACAGAGTGCGTGCGTGCGCGTGACGAGGTGGCTGACAGGAAGCGATAGAGGAGAACAGCGGAGCGGGCGGGCTCCACCCGGGGAGAGAGTCAATCGCCCTGCCCCCCCACCTCCCCACCTCCCTGGTGCCACACCCACCACCACAACATAACTATTTTCAGTGGTATCTGGTGATGCTTGAAAGCGCCGGAGCATTAATCTTAGCCTCCAGTTGGACCCTGTGAGCAACCAAGGCAGGAGCTCAACTTTTCCGTGGAGAGGGTTTGCGGCAGGTTGCGTGGTTCCTTCCGGGATTTTTTTTTTTAAAACAACCTGGCAAGCGATCTCCCAGTTACGGGGGTGAGCCACACACTATGAAAACATTATGCCGGTCTGCCGTTAGTGTAAAAATGGCGTGCAAATGTAAGAAAAGCACGTCGTGCCTACAGCAAGAGAAACTCAAAGAAATAGTGCGTACATACTTAAGAACACATACCGTGTAACAACCGAAGTAGGCCAGTCGCCATGGGAGGTTACAAATGAAGACAAGTTCAAACTGAAACGTAAGATGCTTGAACACACATACTTAAAAAGATAACGTCCCTGATTGTCCTTGGTTTTGTGTTCATGTTTGGCTTAACCCTCTTTGTCTATTTTTTTGATGGAAAATGTTACAAACTTCATTTTCACATCGAATGTGTAAATAAGTATGAACAATTAAATAAAACATTGCTTTTTCATTATCTACACCCTTTTCATTGGTTTTGTGACATATCACCTACCTTAACTTTATCAGGTGTGAGCAAAAAACATGGGGACTTCTTTAGAGTGTATCAGATCAGGGCATCTGTCAAAAGTGGGTGGGGGGGTCCATCCACCATTTGTAGAGCATCATCAGTGCACTTTTAATAGAATGGACATGATGTCTGCGACTTTTTGGCAGATGTCCTGCATCCGTCCAACTTTAATAAAGCTGGTAATCCTGTTTGCTTGACACAACTACCATAGCTCACACCTAATTGCCTTTCTTCATACATCATTACCTCAAATGTACTGTGGCCAACTGCCCTGGGTCAAAAGCATCTAGTGCCATGAGCTCCAATAAGATGCTGTGCCACACCCACTTCTCATCCCCTGTGAACAGTAGCTTTGACACCTGCTCCCTTTGTATAGAAGGGACTCCCAGCTGTGGCAAAACTTTCCCAACAGGAGGTAGGGACCAGATGTGTCTGAGAAGCAGAGATTTCCTTTGATCTTTTGGAGCGGTGTGTCCTTGGGCGGAGTTTGGGCAGACCTAGCTAAGGGGTTTGGGACTGACATCTTTGCTGGCTGCAGCATAAAGAACTGTGAGATACCTTTTCCAGCAAAGCAATTTTCTGACACAGTAACAGGGTCACACCACTGAGCTGATTGGAACTTGCTTTCTGCTTGAAGTGATGCCACATTCTGAAAGACAACTGTAATAAGAGTTATCTCCTCTATACTGAATCTCTGGGACTGGAAGGTTTCTCAATACGTCAAGGAAGGTAGCCTTTTGTGAAGGAAAAAGAGGACCAGGTCCTATTCACTAAAGTCTTTTAGCCTATTGGAACCTCTCTTTCGAAGTGGGAGTGTAGAAGGCCCAGGAGATAGAGCAAGCTGCATCAACTTGGAAGAGGACCACAAGACATGTGACAACTGAACATGTCTTTCAATGCCAGCCCTTGTGATGCCTTTTTCATGAGTCTGGGCAGTGGGGAAGGTCATGTGGATGGAGGAAACTGGATCTGCAGTAAAAAAAAAAACACCATTTGCAACTGGACATTTTGCTTTGGTTTGAAGTTTGGAGGAGCCACTGCTACTGGAAATCATGACAGGTATTTGAAATACTAGTTCTAAAGTTCTGAATATTTCTTTCATGAGGCATTTTTTATCCTACGTTGCTTCTAGCAAAAACAAATATTTTTATAGGACTGAAACTGTCAGAAGGGGGTTATTAATGTGTGGTAGGGTGACCCATACCAACATAATAATTCACAATCCGGTTAGGACAAAACACAGTTCAGAGAGAATCTCTACTCATGCAGGTATAGCAAATGCAGCTGACAATACCCAGAGAATTCTGTGGTAAGTTCAAGAAGTGGCAACAATTTTAAAGCAAGGAGCAAAACATAATAAAATCCCTAAGCCAATTTATAAAATTGAAAAATTAAATGAGCAAAAAATAACCAAGATCATTTAAGTTGGAAAAGAGGAACCAGAGATATGTTTGAGTTTTAAGTCAAAAAGTGCCTAGAAAAAATAACGTTGAGATCCAGTGGGATAAGGTCCAACTCGGACTGCCAGAAGAATCCCTCAAAGTCATATACAATGTCATCAAACTCTGCTACAGCCACTGGTTTTGGCACCAAAAGCTTGCTGGCGAGCAAAGCTGGAATTTGTAACCACTGAGGTCACTTTAGGGGTCAGATAAATTGGCTGCCAATCCGGGTCCAAGGTTTTAACTTCAGACATTGTCACTTTTTTTGCTTCTCAGAATCCTTCAGTGGGGCAAGGCTGGAAACTGTAGCCAGGCAGGGGTCCACCAGGACAGATACTTTCACTGCAAGGTCCCGCAGAACCCATTTTTACCATGGCAAAAAGCTCTAGGACTAATTTGGTATTCTTGCACACCTCTGGTTTGACCTCCCTCGGCAAAGCCTCGGAATCTTGCCCTGTGCCCTCAGAGGTGGAAAAAATGATTAAGCCCCGATTTTCTCCAGCTGCTGGGAAAGTTCCTTCTGGGCAATCCTGCAGTCTGTAGATCCTCAGGGCAGGCTTCTAGACAAGACACCATGTCTCTATCCAGCCAGGTCTTCTGCAGGATCAAGTCCACTGTGGTCAGCTGGGTTGTCTTGAAGTCAGAAGACCTTCTGCTTGTTCTGTACCCCAAAACAGGCAAATATGTGACCCTTGGAGAGCACTTTCTTTTTGTAAATCAAATCGGAGTTTGATCATTTTCTGTTTTGCTGCAACGCCAGGGCTCACAGTATAACAAAAGTGAAAGCTGTTATATCCTGCTTATATTATCATATCTATCCCTGGTTAGCTATCTCCTAGCTGCTCAGCCAGTGTGAGTGTTGAGAGGTGAATGTTGGTGACTGTGATGCTTGGAATGCTTGGGTGACTGTGTGGATCAGTGGTGACAGTTGGAAGATGGGCTGAGCAGCAGGCAGGCTGCTCCTGGTGGGGCTGGAGAATAAGGAACACCAGGCCAATGGACATTTGTACATAATTAATATCCTGCAACAAGAAGTCAATAAAGAAACTTTCAAAACTCGTCTCGGCTACCTGTGGTAAGGTACAACATATTTTGGCAACGAGGATGGGATCTGGACTCAAGCGTACTTCTGGATTTATGGTTTAAATCTTTTTATTGAAGTTTATCAACAAACAACATACCTGGCAGTTCAGAGTGCGTAACATAATGTGGCAACAGGGCCCCAGTCTGATTGAATACATAAGCGACAGAAACAGTGCCTACGAGGAATGCCTAGGCATAAAATGAAACTTATTCTAATCCCCCGCCTCGCCCCTCTCCCTCCCCAACCCTCGTCCACCAGGAAAACGAAAAAGGGGAAGGGAAACAGGAATACCACTCGGGATTTGGCATATGAATGACGCTTTAAGCCGCTTCCAGTTGTGGGTCAGAAAGTCGTAAAAGACGCAAGTACCTGGGACATGTAACCTCTCGGAACTCGGTAGCCAAGATGGATATGAACGGCTGCCAGAGCTCGACAAATGTAGAGCCCTTCCCTGCTAGTGTGATGTTCAATTTCTCCATCCCCAGAACATGCCACAAGCGATACAACCAAGCTGTGAAAGTAGGGACCTGGGGGGTACGCCAGTGTGTTAGTATGTTTTGTACCGCCGAGCCTAGGGCAATTGCTATCAGGCGGCCTCTGCGAGATTTAAGCGGGTACATCAGTGGGTTTGGGAGGCCCAGCAGGGTGTATGCGGGGAACCGTGGCAGTTGGGTGTCCAAGTGTGCGTCCACCTCATCAAGTATCTGACTCCAGTATTCCTGTATGTGTGTGCAGTCCCAGAGGAGGTGTACCAGGGTGCCCACGCTCCCACATCCCCGCCAGCATTCAGCACTCTGTCTTGGGTCCGCACGATGGAGGCGCTCAGGCGTGTAGTACCAATAGGTAGCCAGCTTAGTAAACGTTTCCGTCAGTCCCATGTGATAGGCAGAGTGGCGAGCCCTATAATACACCCCCTCCCATTCCTTATCGCTAAGTGACCTACCCAGGTACCGCTCCCACCGGGCCCGGCCGGCACTGTACTCGTGCGTGTTCCTAGTTAACAGCATCCTATATAGATCCGAGATAAGCTTTTTATCGGATGTGCGGGTGAGGAGCCATTTCTCATACACAGACAGACGTCTGTCAGCCGACGGCCGCACCTGAGGGTGCAGCGCCCAGTGTCTAATCTGCAGATAGTGTAGCCTTTCAGATTCGGGGAGCCCGTAGTCCAATCTAAGCTGTGGGAATGGTATGATCCCGTCTACATCGAAGAGGTGCCCCAAAGAGCGGCACTCCGATAATCGCCACCTTGAAAAAGCTGCATTGTCCATGCCTGGTTGAAAGTCTGGGTTGTCGAGTATCAGGGTGAGCGGAGAGGGGAAGGAGGTCAAGCCGTGTTTAATATTGGTGCGGTCCCAGGTCTCCAAGGTGACGTGGGTAATATGTGACGCGTAGAGATTGGGCGGTTGATGCGCCTTGCGAAGGAAAGGGACCCTCTGTAAGGGTGTAGCCGCGACTGCTTGGTCCTGAAAAAGCCAATGCTTCTCCGATTCCAACCTGTTCCATTCAACAAGGTGGCGTAGCTGTGTCGCCTGGAAGTATAGCTGGAGATCGGGGATGCCGAGGCCGCCCTCCTCTGGCGGGAGAACCGTCAAAGTACGCTTCATCCTGGGTTTACGGCCGTTCCATATGAACTGCGCGAGGTCAGATTGGGTTTGTTGGATCCATCCTGGAGGGGGGTTGAGGGGCAGGGTCTGAAACAGGTACAAGATCTGTGGCAATATGGTCATTTTTATGGCTGCCACTCTACCGAGCCAAGAAAGCGGGTAGTGCTTCCATTGACCCAGTTCCCTGCGTATTTTCGCTCGCAGCCGAGTGTAGTTGACAGTGGCCGTGTCTAAGACAGAGGGTGCAAGTTGGATCCCCAGGTAGGAGACAGTACCGGACGCCCACTGGATAGGGTGTCGCTCCTGTAGCCACGCCCGGGTGGATGGAGACAGGGAGAGATCAAGCGCGACAGACTTATTCATGTTAGCCTTAAACCCCGAGGCTGGTGCGAAGGCGTCGAGTTCTAGAAAGCAGGCCTGCAGCGCGGGTATCGGGTTAGATAATGAGATCAATACATCATCCGCGTATAAGCTGATGGTGTGGGTATCCCCTCCGAATTTGATCCCTGTGATCTCCGGGTTGCGTCGGAAGTGTTGAGCCAGGGGCGCCATATATAGCGCAAAAAGGAGGGGTGAGAGAGGGCACCCCTGTCTGGTCCCTTGGCCTATAGGGAACCGGGGAGATGTGTGGCCATTCACCCGGACCGTAGCAGTGGGGAAGCGATAACAGTTCAATATGTGTGTTCTGAGCTTCTCCCCCATCCCGGCCCGCTCGAGGACCTGCTCTAAGTATGGCCAATGGACCCTGTCACAGGCCTTCTCGGCGTCGATGGTAAGCAACATATATTCTCCCGGAGTCCGGGAAGCCTTCTCGATAAGGTGGAGGGCCCGTTTGGTATTGTCGCTCGTTTGGCGCTGGGGGATAAAACCAGCTTGGTCCGGGTCTATAAGCCCTGGCATGTAGGGGCGCAGGCGTGCTGCTAGGATACTGGTGTAGAGCTTAAGATCGACATTAAGGAGGGAGATGGGGTGGTATGCTCCGCATGCCGCTCTGTCACGCCCCGGCTTCGGGATAACCACTATGGATGCTGCAAGCATCTCCCCCGGGATCGCACCTTGTGTACCAAAGGAGTTAAAAAGGCCGGTCAGGACTGGGGCCACTAGTGGGCAAAATGTTTTGTAAAAAGCAGCGGAGTATCCATCGGGCCCTGGGGCCTTGGCCAGTTTAAGGCGCGAAATGGCTGCAATAACCTCCTCTACTCGTATTTCTCTCTCCAGGTGATCGGCCTGAGCCTTGGTTAGGGTAGGGAGATCAGTCTCCGCGAGGTATGCAGCACCATCCGCTGTGTTCAGGGGTTGGCTTGAGTATAGACGGGCGTAGAAATCCCGAAAAGCCTCAGCAATCTCGGAATCCTCCGTGACCCGCCGACCGTCCCCCCTCCGGATCTCCTGGACCACTTGTTTCTGCCTAGCCTCACGCAGTTTGTGAGCGAGAAGTCGACAACACCTGTCTCCACCCGTATAATAAGAGTGCCGCAGCCGAAGAGTGGCATACTCCGCCCTGTCTTGATCTAATGCGGCAAGTTGCTGTCGCACAGCCTTCAATTGTCGCCACACCCGTGGGGCCCCGGTGCGTTGATGCATCTGCTCTAGTTCTCTCGTCCTCTGGGAGAGGTCCTCCCTCTTGCGTCTGCGCTCCGCATTGTCTGCTGTGGAAATGGCCACAAACTCCCCGCGTATGACCGCTTTAAGTGCCGCCCACTGTGTAGAAGGAGACGTGTCGTGGTTTGCATTGTGTAAGAGGTAGTCTTTAATAGCGTGTTGGATCTGCTCCACGGTCGCTGTGCGGTGCAAAAGGGTGTCGCGGAGGTGCCAGTGGCGGGTAGGAGACTGCACAGGGGGGAGCGCGAAGGTAGCAACCACCGGGGCATGGTCAGAGAGCGAGGCAACTCCCATCTCCACCCCAGTCGCGCGCGTGTGCATAGCTGAGGAACCTAAAATGTAGTCGAGCCGAGCATATGTTTTGTGTGCACTGGAATAATAGGAATACTCGCGCTCAAGGGGATGGAAACAGCGCCATAGGTCATTAAACCCCAAGTCCTGCAGCCGGGCAAGGCCGGTTGCTGAAATTGCACCCGCCTGGCTCGTGCGCTGACATGACCGGTCTATAATGTTGTCAAACACCAGGTTCAAGTCACCCCCCAGTAGGATCCTACATTCTGTCGTCGACGTAGCCTCCGTGAGTGCGCTGTGCAAGAACTTCTCCTGACCCTCATTAGGCGCATACACCGACCCAATCGTGAAAGTCAAACCACCCAGGATAAAGCGGTAGGTAAGAATGCGCCCCCTGAGCTCTGCCTCTTTCTGAAGAAACCTCCCCTGGAATGTGATAGACACCAAAATAGCGACTCCAGAGGTTTTAGTGGGCCCGGAAGAGAACAGCTGAATCGGAAACGCGCGGGACCTGAGGCGGTGGCAGTCCTTGGTCAGGAGATGCGTCTCCTGCAAGAGGCATATGTCAGCTTTGGCATTTTCTAAGCAGGAGAGGACAGCCTTTCGTTTGATAGGGTTATTAAGTCCTCTCACATTAAGGGAAAGGACTGTAAGTGTAGTTGGGGACATCTATCCGATGGGAAGTTGGTGGGGTGCAGTACCGCGGGGCAAGGGCCGTCGCTCCCGTAGCGGGTAGCGTGTGATAACAATGGAGGGGTTCTCCCCCTGTGACGCCCTGTGTGGGTGCGAAAGGAGAGTGGACGAGGGACCCCAAAACCCAAAAAATAACCCCGAACAAAAAGCCCAAAACAAACTATCCACATAAGGCGGATTCAAATAAAAACAAAGTTCAAGATTGCATGATAGTCCATCATCCATAGACGATCGGTGGAGGTCTTCGTGGGGATCGTGTCATGGCCAGGGGCGCGTCCCCGCCCCCCCGTCGGCCACTTATCGAGAGGAATGGCATTGGAAATGCGTTTCTTGAGCAGGTGCCCGTCAGGCGGGCTGCGTTGTGGCCAGCGCCGCAGGCATGGCGTCCAAAGCTGCTTTCTGTCCTTGTGCGATCGTTGCGGGGTCTGGTCTCCGAGGGCGGCGCCGACGTCCCTGTTATCTCCAGCATGGTCTGTCCTCCTCTGCTCCGCGGCCGGAGCCACCCCCGCCATCTTCCTCCTCCGGGATGTCAACCCCCAGGAGGCGGCCCACCTCTGAGAGTGAGCGGAGTTGGTAAAGTTTGCCCTCCATGCGGAATACGAGCCGGAATGGGTGCCCCCAGCTATAGGTGATGTTGCGCTGGCGCAAGTGTGTGGTGATGGGTCGGAAGGTCTTCCGTTTTTGCAGGGTGAATGCTGCCAGATCTTGGTACAGGACGGGTTGCTGGTCCCGGAATGTAATCTGTTGCATCATTCTGGCCTTCCGGAGGATCTCCTCTTTGGTACGAAAGTCCTGGACGCAGACCAGTATGTCTGCTGGTGGGGCCGTGTCGGATCTTGGAAGGCCCACCCTGTGTGCTCTGTCCAGTGTGATTGCTGTATCGGGGGGGTTACCGAGTACGTGGTTAAAAAGCTCCCTGACGTACTTGAAAATGTCACCCGCTTCCTCGCTGGCTTGTACCCCCCGAATTCTAATGTTATGGCGGCGGGACCGATTCTCCAGGTCCTCGAGATGGGTCTGAAGGTCCACTTGTTGGTCGTGTATCCGGATGACCTCTTGCTGGAGGGTCGGCAGCTCCGTGTCCCTCGTGTCGCTCTTTTCCTCCAGTGCAGCGACCCTCTCACCAACACTGTCCACGTCTCTGCGTACCTCCTTAATTTCGGCGGTGAGGTCGCGCTTGAGCGTCTGCAAATCATCCCTTAAGGCCAGGAAGAGGGACTCGAGAAAGGCCCTGGTGACCGGTTCCGCTCCGTCACCGCCCGTCTGTGAGGAAGATTCGTCACCTGGGAGAACAGAACCCGTCTGGCTCCCGCTTTGGGCGCGCGCAAACAGGTCCTTCAAAGTTTTGTCCTTCTTCCCACGCGTGGAGGACATGGCTCGATTCTCCCCCGTGTGCCCGGGTGTGCTGGGGCAGGCCGGATTGGGGGGCGTCTTGGACCTCCGGGTCCGGCGCTCACGCCGCGAGCCGATGGGGGTGGCCCCTCTGCTGGCGCTATGTGTCGTAGATGCGTCCCCTCCCTCACGGCGCTCTCGGCGTATGCTCAAAGGTTCGGGGAGACCAATACCGGACACCCATAGGCCACCGGGTGCCGTGCTGTCACAATGTCCCCTGCTTTGGCCGTTTGCGGGAAAGGTGGGCCCCGACTCTACTCAACGGTCTGGGCCCAGTGTGAGCGCCCAGTCCAGCGCGAGGCTCCCGCTGCTCAAGCGTCCCAGGAGCATTCAGGCCCTCCCTCCAGGCCGGTGCAGTCGGGGATGGTCGTGCTCCACGCGGGATCCCTCCGGGCACCACCACCCCAAGCGGCGTGTGGCGGCTGCGTCTCTGAGCCTCAGACCCCCAGTGAGCATCCGACTCAGTGCCCCCCAATGAGGTGGATGGGCGGCATCTGGACTTTTCGCTGGAGGCAGCAGCGTTTTGGTGCGGCAGGGCCTCTGGGGAGTGTCACTAGGCCCGGTCTCAGTGCAGGGGGAGGCCCCGTCCAGTCGCGGCCGCACCTCGGGTCTCTCAGCAGCCCACGGGACCCCCGGGCCTCCCCAGCTCTTCGCCCAGTGCCGATCACGCACTGCGAGTTTCCCCCGGGAGGCGCTCACCTGACGCTTCTGTTGCCGGGCTCACAGTCCGTCCTCCAGGTGCTCGGGAGTCGGTCTGCCCCCAGGCACGGGTCCACCAGTGGGGATCCTCTTCCTCTTCCGCGATCGCGGCCCCGACAGCTCCCCGCCACTGGTGGGTCACAAAGGGCACACAATTGGGTCGGCGGCGGCCTCGTGGGAATCAGCATCGGGCCTCATCGCCGGCCGATGCCGGAGCCGCCGCCACTCGAGCTCTGCGGCCACGGTGGTAGGCTATGCGTCGCAGGCCCAGACCCAGACCTCGCGCTCTCGCTGTCAATGGGAGGCCAGGCTCGTCGCCGCGGTCCGCTGGCTTCCCGACAGAGCTTAGGGCTTCCTGCAACTCTCGGGAGTCATCGCGCCAGATTCCAATGGCTAAGATGGCTAAAAAGCCAGTGCTTTACTGGGCCGCCGACGGGAGAGACGGAGCAACGCGTCCTATCTCGCCGCCATCTTGGCCACGCCCCGTACTTCTGGATTTAAAGGAATTGTCTATGGTTTGGACAAGGATAAACTAAAGAAAACAAGAGAAACAAAGAGTAAAGCGTGAAGAATGGAGCTCCAGGCAAGCCAGCCGCACCAGTGTCCTTTTCAACGGACAGCCCCAGCCTGGACATGCTCAAATGGACTTTTACAACTTTTCTGCTTCAAGTTACATCAAAACACAGCTTGCCAATCTTAATGGTGCTTGTCACAGGGCCTTGTGGAGGTGTCTGCCACTGCGGTGCTTTGGAGCGGGAGGAACTGTGTGCTTTCATGGAGGTGGAATATGGATGCATTTGACGGCAAGCGGTGAACGGCGGTGTCTTAAGCTACATTTTTTTACAGTGTGAGGTGGATGCATCATCGGTGCTGGATCGGTTTAACACTATGTTCTATGACTTTTGAGTTTGCTGTGGACACGCTTGGAGTATACAGGTACAGTGGCTGCGCTGTTACATGGTGAGACAATTTCAGTCCGTTCTTTTGTTTTTAAATTTGAGACTCGTCCAGTTATCACTACTTCTACTACTGGGGGAACATTTGCCAAACTCCGGCTTCTGCTGGTTTGTCTTTTGGGGGTGTGCCAAGTCTTGTTTGTGGTGTTTCTTGGTCACTGGCAACCCCCTGGACAAGTGTCTGTTTAACCTCTGCGTGCTGTTTGAAAAAGAGGCGCGTGTCATTTCCAGCGCGCGCAAGCTTACCTGCACCTGTGGGAGTCGCGTGGAATCTCCTCGGCATGCTGGAATCTTTGTGATGTGTCAGCCTTCTCCTTGTCGTTCCTTCTACGCAGCATGGGGCTGCTGAGGTATGTCCTGCAGCTCAAACGTGCCGTGAGCCATCCGGCGCGTCGTCGTCAGTGTGCCGTCATCTTGCGGTTGGATTCTTCCTGTTTTAACTGCGGCTGGAATTCACCATGAAGGACAAGCAAGTTCCGGTTCTGTTTCTGCTTGCCGCAAGTTTCACAAGCATGCTGAGCATGATGAGGATAAGTCACGTCGTGTGTTACTTTGGTCTGCTGTTCCGCTCGATGAAGGCATTGGTCTGGTAAAGCCCCAGTGACTTTGACTTTCCATTTTCATGATGTTAAGGTTTTCTACAACACTGGTACATGCCTGGTGGAATTGTCTGTTGGTCACTGCAGAGTTCAGCCAGAAACGTGATTGCCTAATTTTCCACTTTTCTTTATGTGGCTTAAGTTTGTCTTGGAATTTAATGTGATTTTACACGCTTTGAACTTTACATTATTACTGTGAAATCTTGCGTGTTTCCAATTTGTTAGTAATCTGGGATTGCTTTTGATACATACTTGTTTAGTCAATTAGTTTTGAGTGTGGTCATTTTAGCATTACTCGGGTGAGAGTTCGCTCACCGGCGATGGGTTACAGTTTAAAAAAAATACAACAGTCAAAGAAAAAGAGTTTGCATGACTTAAAGTGGAATTTGTAGTAATGTTTTTCTCTTCTATTTTGGGTTTAGTGATGCCACAGTTTTGGTTTCCTTACACAACGGAGGTTCTTGTCTTTTTGTGGGTGGTGGTCACATTACGCTCCCTTACATGAGGGACGGATATGGTTTTAGGTTAAAAAAAAATTTACACTATACATTCCCTTACATGAGGGAGGTTCTAGTCACTTGGTCAGTGGTTTCCCATTTCTCTGTGTTGTAGTTACACTACGTTACCTATTGTGTTTTGTTGACTGTGTGTAAGTTGCCATGCGCTGCACGTGTTGTCTGTGTTGTGCGTAAGTCACCACACGCTACACATCTCGCATTGTTAGTGTGTAAGTCGCCATGCACTGCACTTCTTGTTTGTCTAGTGTATAAGTCGCCTTGCGCCACATGTGTTGTTGTTGCTGTGTAAGTTGCCTCGTGCTTCACGTTCCGTACACATTGTGTGTAAGTCGCCTTGTGCTACACGTGTACTTTGGTCTTACACCCTCACACAGGATAGGTCTCATGTTTCGTGTCCCATTTACATTGTTTATTCCCTTTCTACAGGGTTGGGTTATGGGTGTTAGCCCTATTTACATGTTTTATAGTACATCTCTACATAGGGTGTGTATTTATGGGTGTTCGCCCCCATTTACACATTTTACATTTAATCACCACACATGGTGTGTTCTTATGGGTATCTTAGACCCATTTTCAGAGTGTGTATTTCTTGTTCCTTGTTTTAGGAATCTTGTTTACACTGTTCCTTTCCTTGCTTTGGGGATTGTTGTCTCGGGGTGTGGTCCACCCTTTGTTACACATTACATATTTTCCATAAATTGTTTTATTGGGGAAGATGGGTTTTATATTGCTTGTCAATGTATTTATTGTTGCTTGTCTATATATTTAACTTTCCTTTCAGGTTACATGGTGTTCAACCTCTCGCGAAGTTGTATTTTAGGTTGCTTCCCTGAGTCTTGAACTTTTTCTCTGCTTTTGTATATGATTGTTTATAGTTCCTCCCATGTTCTATTGTTCTTTTCATTTAAAGCGAGGGGGATGTGTTATATCCTGCTTATATTATCATATCTATCCCTGGTTATCTATCTCCTAGCTGCTCAGCCAGTGTGAGTGTTGAGAGTGGAATGTTGGTGTGACTGTGATGCTTGGAATGCTTGGGTGACTGTGTGGATGAGTGGTGACAGTTGGAAGATGGGCTGAGCAGCAGGCAGGCTGCTACTGGTGGGGCTGGAGAATAAGGAACACCATGCCAATGGACATTTGTACATAATTAATATCCTGCAACAAGAAGTTGTTAGATTTGGGGGTCTCTAGTTGGCAGAGGTAGGTACCTTTGTCCAAATAGGGACCCTTGAGTCTAGTCAGGGAAAGTAGGTACACTCCTGAAATAACCCCTGCTCACCCTCTTGGTAGCTTGGCACGAGCAGACAGGCTTAGTCCAGAGGCAGTGTGTAAAGCATTTGTGAACACATACAGTAATCAAGTGACAACACTACAAATGGACACCACACAGGTTGTATATTTATAAAAATAAGTATATTTTATATAGATTTATCACAAGACCATAAACGACAAAAATAATCCACAGTACTGTCAAGAATGCTTAGTTCTGATCAAAAGGCTTAATTCAAGGTTCTGTGCGAGTCGGTAGCCTTCTCCGGCTACTGCGATGTAAAGAACAAACAGAGTCTATCAAATCCAGCTGACCGCGTCGATACGGGCCAACACAGCGTAGACGGACTCGGTCACAGTACCTTTACTTGAAGCGGCAGGCACGGGCGTGCGAGCCGGATGGCTGTTCGTCGCGGTTGCGTTGCAAAATGGAAGCGTTGCAGGACGCGTTGTCCCTCGATGCGGTGCAGGCAGCGGCTCGTTGACGTCGTCGAGACGGAGTCCGTGAGACCAAGGCCGTGCGTTGCAGGGCGAGACGGTGCTTCGATGCAGTGCTGGCAGGTTACGGTGCAGCGACGGAGCCGGATTCGGGAGCTGGCGTCGATCAGTCCGGACAGCGGTGCGAGTCGGGCGGTGCGTCGCGAAGCTTGCGAGGCGGTGCCCAACTCCGGTGCTGTCACAGGACTCGAACTCAGCAACAGTGACCGTGTCGGTCGGACCAGATGGATTCAGTGTAGCAAGGCGTTGCAAGGTGCGGTGCTCACAGGTTACGGTGCAGGCAGCGGCTCGTTGACGGAGTCGGTGAGACCAAGGCCGTGCGTTGCAAGATGCAGGCATTGCTCGATGCGGTGCCAACAGGACACCGAGCCGGTCGGGAGAGTCGGTCACAGCTCCCTACCTCTGTAGCCACTGAAACAGAGTTTCCAGCAGCAATTCACAAAGGGGGTGAAGTCCAATGGTCCTGGGACTTCGATCAGGGGGCAAGCTCTCTTCCAAGCCCTTGGAGATCCTTCACAAGTTGATGAAAGTCACAGCAAAGCAAAAGTTCCTTTCTCCTTTCTTTGGCAGTCAGGCAAACCACTGCAGGCCAATCCCCCAAGCAGCACTTCAGGCTTAGGGATAGTCTCTCCTCAGTTTCTTCTTGGTTCCGCTCCTCAGCAAAGGTTTCTTCTTGTTCCCAAAAGTGATCTAATTTTCCTGGGGTCTGGGTGCCCCTCTTATACCCTGATTTTCTTTGTTCTCTGGAGGCAGAGAGGCCTTTGCCTAGCTTAAACCAGTTCTGTGCAGCTTTGGAGCACTCTGTGTACATGACTCCTTCTTTCCTTTCAGAATGTGGGGCAGGGTACTCAGACGCCCGGCAGGAGGTGGAGCCAGCATTGTGGCAGGCAGGCACAGCCCTATTCAGACCCAGATGAAACTCCTCCCTCCACTCTGGATGCAGATCTCTCTATTCAGCCCTCAGCTGCCTCACCCTGTCTCCTGTGGCCACCCCCAGCCCCTGTCACGCACAAACCAGACACACAATACACAAGCTGGCAGAGGCAGGCTGGATAGTTAGGCAAGAAAATACCCACTTTCTAAAAGTGGTATTTTCAAACACAGAATGTTAAAACCAACTTCACTAAAAGATGTATTTTATCATTCTGAGTTCAGGCATACTAAACTCGAATTTCTACCTAGTTCCCTGAGTCAGTTTAGGATTATAAGATGTTATAATCAAACTGCCCATTCTGGCCTATGGGGAACAGGTAGCCTTGCAATAGTGAAAATCGAAAATGGCTGTAATTCACTATTAGGACATGCCACACACACCAGGCATGTCCCACCTTATCCTTACAATGCACCCTGCCCGTAGGCCTACCATAGGGGTGTCTGATGTGAAGAAAAGGGAAGGTTTGGGGACTGGTAGGTGGGTGCACTTACCAAGTCGACATGGCAGTCACAGACTGCACACATGCTCTGCAATGGCAGGCCTGAGACACACTTTACAAGCTACTTCTGTGGGTGGCACAACCAGTGCTGCAAGCCCACCAGCAGCATTTGATTTACAAGCCCTGGGCACATTCAGTGCACTGTACTAGGGTCTGACAGTAATTCAAATAAGCCAAACATGGAGTCACTAATTCACATCACAATTTACCATAGGGAGCACTTGCACTTTGGCACTGATTAGCAGTGGCCAAGTGCCCATGAGCATCTAGTCCAGCAAAAACATATCGACAACAGTGGAGGCATTATGAAAAAATGGAAGGGAGACCCATGCCAAGGATGCCAGGTCTAACACGTGTCCCCTCCAGCTGAAATGTGGGGAGAACTATCCTACCCCTAGGGAGTTCTCATCACTAAGGCGGAAAAATCTGGACAGACCATCAGCATTGGCGTGTTCTGTACCAGGGCGGTGTTCCACCGTAAAGTCCATCCCCTGTAGGGAAATGGACCACCTCAACAGCTTTGGATTCTCACCACTCATCTGCATCAACCATCTGAGGGGCCTGTGGTCTGTCTGAACCCGGAAGTGAGTCCCAAACAGGTATGGTCTCAGCTTCTTCAGTGCCCAGACCACAGCAAATGCCTCACGCTCAATAGCACTCCATCTCTGTTCCCGGGAAGTAACCTCCTACTGATGAAGACTACAGGTTGGTCTAGGCCCTCCTCATTGATCTGTGATAGAACAGCCCCTACACCATGCTCTGAAGCGTCCGTCTGAACAATGAACTCATTGGAGAAGTTGGGTGCCTGGAGCACAGGCGCCGTGCACATGGCAGTCTTCAAGGTGTCAAAAGCTTTTTGACAGGCGTCAGTCCAAATCACTTTCCTGGGCTGCTTCTTGGAAGTCAGCTCTGTCAAGGGGGCAACAATGCTGCCATACCCCTTGACGAATCTCCTGTAATACCCGGTGAGTCCTAGGAAGGCTCTCACCTCTGTCTGGGTCTTGGGGGCTCCCAAGCCAGAATGGTATCAATTTTCGGTTGGAGGGCGCCACCTGGCCGCTCCCAACCTGGTGTCCCAAGTACACCACAGAACCCTGCCCAATCTGGCACTTACTTGCCTTGATTATGAGGCCTGCCCTCCGCCGCGCCATCAACACTTCCCAGAGGTGGCGCAGATGTTCTTCCCAACTGGCACTGAACACTGCGATGTCATCCAGGTAGGCGGCACTGAAATCCTCCAGTCCAACCAACACCTGGTTGACCAACCTCTGAAAGGTGGCAGGGGCATTCTTCATCCCAAAGGGCATCACCCGGAACTGGTAGTGCCCATCTGGTGTGGAGAATGCTGACCTCTCTTTGCCCCATCAGTCAAGGCGATCTGCCAGTACCCAGACGTTAAGTCAAACGTGCTGAGGTACCGCGCAGCCCCTAACCGATCTATGAGCTCATCAGCTCTGGGGATGGGGTGGGCGTCAGTCCTGGTGATGGAATTGAGTCCCCTGTAGTCCACACAGAACCGGAGTTCTGGTGTGGCACCAGGCGCGGCAGCCTTCGGAACCAGGACCACTGGGCTGGCCCAAGGGCTGTTAGAGGACTCAATCACCCCTAGCGCAAACATCTTGGAGACCTCCTCCTTGATGCAGGCTCTGACCCTGTCAGTCACCCTGTAAGCCTTGTGCTTCACAGGAAGACTGTCCCCAGTGTCCACATCATGGACGCACCAATGAGTGACACTGGGAACCAGGGAGAACAGGTCAGGGAACTGTCCCAACAGCTGGCGACAGTCACCCTGCTGCTCAGGTGTGAGGGAGGTAGAGAGGTTTACTCCCTCCACTGATCCATCTTGCTCTCGGGCTGACAGGAGGTCAGGAAGAGGCTCGGTCTCCTCCTCCATCCCATCATCTGTAGCTAAGAGCATGCCCACTTGGGACCTCTCCAAGTGGGGCTTTAGGCGGTTCACATGCAGGACCCTCAAGGGGTTCCTGGGAGACTGCAAGTCCACCAAGTAGGTAACTGGACTCTTGCGCTCCACCACCGTGAAAGGGCCGGTCCACCTGTCCTGGAGCGCACAAGGCTCCACAGGGGCCATGACCCACACTTTCTGACCAGGCTGAAGCTCTACCAGAGTGGCATTCTGGTCGTACCACTGCTTCATCTGCTCCTGGCTGGCTTCCAGATTTGCCTCAGCAAGTTCTCTGAAACGCCTAGTCTGGTTCCTGAAGGCCAGCATGTAACTGTATACATCCTGGGGAGGTTTCCTGGGAGATTGCTCCCAGCCTTCCTTGACCAAACTCAGAGGTCCTCGCACCGGGTGTCCATAGAGGAGCTCAAAGGGGCTGAACCCTAGAGACTTCTGTGGCACCTCCCGGTATGCAAACAACAGGCAAGGTAAGAGGACGTCCCATTTATGCCTCATGGGTTCTTCCAGACCCATAATCATGCCCTTTAGGGTCCGGTTAAATCTCTCAACCAGCCCATTTCCTTGAGGGTGGTAAGGAGTGGTGAACTTGTAAGTTACACCGCACTCCTGCCACAGGGACTTCATGTACTTGGACACGAATTTGGTACCTCTGTCAGACACCACCTCTTGAGGGAATCCTACACGTGAGAAAATTCCCATCAGTGCCCGTCCCACCACGGGGGCCGTCACTGTCCTCAGAGGATGGCTTCAGGGTACCGGGTGGCATGGTCCACCAAGACCAGGATAAACCTGTTGCCCATGGCTGTCTTGGGGTCCAGTGGCCCCACAATGTCAATACCCACCCGTTCAAAGGGGGTGCTGACCACAGGGAATGGCTGGAGAGGAGCCTTGTGCTTCCTCCCACTCTTTCCACTTGCCTGGCAAGTCTGACATGTCCTGCAGTGAGTGGCGGCACTCCTGCGCATCTGGGGCCAATAGAAATGGGTGACAAGCCTTTCAAAGGTCTTGTCCTGCCCCAGATGTCCTGCTAACAGTACATCATGAGCCAACCCCAGTAGGAAGGCTCTGAAGCGCTGGGGTACCACCAGCACACGGGCTGACCCAGGCTTAGCAACCTTAGGCTCTGAATACAGGAGATCATTCTCCCAGTAAATCCAATGTGATCCAGACTGATCACCTGCTGCCTGGTCTGTGGCCTGTTGCCTCAGACCCACGAGAGAAGGGCATGTGTTCTGCTCCTCGCAGAACTCTTCCCTGGAGGGTCCTCCTTCTTGCTGCCAATGGGACAGCTCAGGTAGGTCCCCCAGTTCAGCTACCTGTTCCCCTGTAGACTCCAGGGCATCCCCCTCAGGGTCTGCCTCCTCCTGGACCGTGGGAACTTCGGGGGCCGGTTTCCCACGCCCCCTGCCTCCTCTCTCTCCGGCAGGCACCTGGGCCTCCCTCTCAGGCTCCAGGTCCTCTTGAACACCTTTAGCTGCCATTGACCGGGTGGTCACACATGCCCAATCAGGCAAGCCCAACATTTCTAAATGCGCACTCCGCTCCACCTTAGCCCAAGGTGAGCTCTCCAAATCGTTCCCTAACAAACAGTCAACTGGCAAGGCTGGCCTCACAGCTACTTGAAGAGTACCCGAGACCCCCCACTCAAAGGGAACCTGAGCCACCTTGCAGTGACTCTCTGTGTTGTCAGCGGCAACAACCGGATAGAATGCATCAGGGACAACCTGCTCTTTAGACACCAGGTGACACTTGACAGCTGTCACACTGGCTCTTGTGTCTCTCAGAGCCTCCACCCTATGGCCATTGATGGTCACCCACTGCCTGTATTTTTTAGTGTTATCAGGCAGCTGGGTCCTAGGGACCATCTCAGAGTCTCCTAAAGATCAAGGGAAAACACTGTGGGATCCCCCCCACCTTGGGCACCCCACTCCTCCCCCAGGGCTACACTAGCCAACTGCCGGGGGACTGCACCAGTGGGTGCTGGTTTTCCATGCAAAGGGCAACGAGGATCGTTTGCCTTGTGGCCAGGGACGCCACACTTGTAACACACCAGTGGTCCCTGGTGAACAGGGGGCCTGTCAGGGCCACTGGCTTCTTCTCAGGGGAGGCTGGGAACCTTTCCCTTGGTTCCCTTGGGGTCTACTTTGGGGCCCTTTATGGAACTCCCTCTGTTTACCCTTGTCCCCCCCACTCTTCTGCTGGGGACCCTGCCCAACCTTGGCGGAGTCTCCCACGTGACCCTTGTGGACCCGGGTACTCACCCAGCAGTCCGCCTCCTCAGCAAGCTGCCTAGGGTTAGTCAGCTTACTATCAATCAGGTGCTGGCGTTGCTCAGGAAAACAATTACTGGACAAGTGCTCCCATGCAATCAAATCAAAGAGCGCCTGAAACTCAGTCGCTTTGCTACCCTTCACCCAACCATCCAATGCTCTGCAGAAAAAAGTCACGTATTCAACCCAGGTATTGCCTTCAATCTTCTTACAGTTCCTGAACCTCTGCCTATAAAGCTCAGGGGTCAAACCATATCTAGACATTAATGCTTCCTTCATGTGGCTGTATGAATTGCAGACTTCAGAGGGCAAGTCCAACAAGGTATCCCGCCCTTCACTAAGGAACCGACCCCACAACCCCGCTCCCCAATCCTTCTCAGGGACCCGGTGGGAAGTCATGGCTACCTCATAGGCCCTAAACCATTGCCCAATATCATCATTCTTAAAAAATTCCTTCACCACATCTTTGGGAATATACACCCTAGGTTCAACAGGCATGGACGGTGTGCTGCCACCAGAGGGAGTAATCTCTAAGCTTTTGGCCTTCAATTCCAACTCCCTCAAAACCTTCTCATGTTCAAACTGCATTTTCTTTTCTTCTAGGGCTAATTTCCTAGTTTGCATTTCAAATTCTAACTGCCCATTCAGCTTGAGCTTGGTCAGCTCCATTTCGTGCATCCTACTCTCTTTCCTGTCCTCCAACTCTTCTGGAGACAGACCTCTGGCAGAAACACTGCTACCTACTGGGGAAGGTGGTCTTCCAGCCCCTAGACCCAATAGCCCCTCCAGCTGCCCTTCTGCATTCTCTGCCCCCTCCACAGGGGCACTCCTAGATTCGACCCAGGCCCTCAGCGCCTTTTGGAGGTCCTCCTTCCTGGAGAGCTCTGTCATGGACACTTTAAACTGTTTGCAGAAATGCTTGAGCTGCTTGAGGGTGTAGCATTCTAGCCTCTCCTCTTCCCAATCACACTCAACAGAGGCTACTGATGCTGGTTTCTCCATGGTGATTAAACTTGGCAGTTGCAAAAATAGAAAATCCCAGAAAAATGCCATCAAAGAGTATGCGGTTGCGTTTTGGTCTGCACTCACTAGGTAGTGTTCACCAATTACTGTACATGAGTCACAAATGCAAGTCCAAAATCCTCACCGCTGACCACCAATGTTAGATTTGGGGTTCTCTAGTTGGCAGAGGTAGGTACCTTTGTCCAAATAGGGACCCTTGAGTCTAGTCAGGGAAAGTAGGTACACTCCTGAAATAACCCCTGCTCACCCTCTTGGTAGCTTGGCACGAGCAGACAGGCTTAGTCCAGAGGCAGTGTGTAAAGCCTTTGTGAACACATACAGTAATCAAGTGACAACACTACAAATGTACACCACACAGGTTGTATATTTATAAAAATAAGTATCTTTTATATAGATTTATCACAAGACCATAAACGACAAAAATAATCCACAGTACTGTCAAGAATGCTTAGTTCTGATCAAAAGGCTTAATTCAAGGTTCTGTGCGAGTCGGTAGCCTTCTCCGGCTACTGCGATGTAAAGAACAAACCGAGTCTATCAAATCCAGCTGACCGCGTCGATACGGGCCAACACAGCGTAGACGGACTTGGTCACAGTACCTTTTACTTGAAGCGGCAGGCACGGGCGTGCGAGCCGGATGGCTGTTCGTCGCGGTTGCGTTGCAAAATGGAAGCGTTGCAGGACGCGTTGTCCCTCGATGCGGTGCAGGCAGCGACTCGTTGACGTCGTCGAGACGGAGTCGGTGAGACCAAGGCCGTGCGTTGCAGGGTGAGACGGTGCTTCGATGCGGTGCTGGCAGGTTACGGTGCGGCGATGGAGCCGGATTCGGGAGCTGGCGTCGATCAGTCCGGACAGCGGTGCGAGTCGGGCGGTGTGTCGTGAAGCTTGCGAGGCGGTGCCCAACTCCGGTGCGGTCACAGGACTCGAACTCAGCAACAGTGACCGTGTCGGTCGGACCAGATGGATTCAGTGTAGCGAGGCGTTGCAAGGTGCGGTGCTCACAGGTTACGGTGCAGGCAGCGGCTCGTTGACGGAGTCGGTGAGACCAAGGCCGTGCGTTGCAAGATGCAGGCGTTGCTCGATGCGGTGCCAACAGGACACCGAGCCGGTCGGGAGAGTCGGTCACAGCTCCCTACCTCTGTTGCCACTGAAACAGAGTTTCCAGCAGCAATTCACAAAGGGGGTGAAGTCCAATGGTCCTGGGACTTCGATCAGGGGGCAAGCTCTCTTCCAAGCCCTTGGAGATCCTTCACAAGTTGATGAAAGTCACAGCAAAGCAAAAGTTCCTTTCTCCTTTCTTTGGCAGTCAGGCAAACCACTGCAGGCCAATCCCCCAAGCAGCACTTCAGCTTAGGGATAGTCTCTCCTCAGTTTCTTCTTGGTTCCGCTCCTCAGCAAAGGTTTCTTCTTGTTCCCAAAAGTGATCTAATTTTCCTGGGGTCTGGGTGCCCCTCTTATACTCCTGATTCTCTTTGTTCTCTGGAGGCAGAGAGGCCTTTGCCTAGCTTAAACCAGTTCTGTGCAGCTTTGGAGCACTCTGTGTACATGACTCCTTCTTTCCTTTCAGAATGTGGGGCAGGGTACTCAGACCCCCGGCAGGGGTGGAGCCAGCATTGTGGCAGGCAGGCACAGCCCTATTCAGACCCAGATGAAACTCCTCCCTCCACTCTGGATGCAGATCTCTCTATTCAGCCCTGGGCTGCCTCACCCTGTCTCCTGTGGCCACCCCCAGCCCCTGTCACGCACAAACCAGACACACAATACACAAGCTGGCAGAGGCAGGCTGGATAGTTAGGCAAGAAAATACCCACTTTCTAAAAGTGGTATTTTCAAACACAGAATGTTAAAACCAACTTCACTAAAAGATGTATTTTATCATTCTGAGTTCAGGCATACTAAACTCGAATTTCTACCTAGTTCCCTGAGTCAGTTTAGGATTATAAGATGTTATAATCAAACTGCCCATTCTGGCCTATGGGGAACAGGTAGCCTTGCAATAGTGAAAATCGAAAATGGCTGTAATTCACTATTAGGACATGCCACACACACCAGGCATGTCCCACCTTATCCTTACAATGCACCCTGCCCGTAGGCCTACCATAGGGGTGTCTGATATGAAGAAAAGGGAAGGTTTGGGGACTGGTAGGTGGGTGCACTTACCAAGTCGACATGGCAGTCACAGACTGCACACAGGCTCTACAATGGCAGGCCTGAGACACACTTTACAAGCTACTTCTGTGGGTGGCACAACCAGTGCTGCAAGCCCACCAGCAGCATTTGATTTACAAGCCCTGGGCACACTCAGTGCACTGTACTAGGGCCTGACAGTAATTCAAATAAGCCAAACATGGAGTCACTAATTCACATCACAATTTACAATAGGGAGCACTTGCACTTTGGCACTGATTAGCAGTGGCCAAGTGCCCATGAGCATCTAGTCCAGCAAAAACATATTGACAACAGTGGAGGCATTATGAAAAAAATGGAAGGGAGACCCATGCCAAGGATGCCAGGTCTAACAGAAGTCAATAAAGAAACTTACAAACTCGTCTCGGCTACCTGTGGTAAGATGCAACAAAAGCAGTCTGCACTAATGTGCCTGGGGGCACAACTCTGCCCCCGAACACAGGCTGACACAGAAAGGGCAGCATTAGAAAGAGGACAATATCCTCTTTCCAGGTCTGTCTCTACATATTGGATCTCTGCTTGAGGTTCACCTTGGACATGCCACCCCCAAGCAGGAATCCACACCACTAGACACCCAGGATTTTTCACTGTGGGAAGGAGCAGCCCCCTGAGCTTAGGGGAGTGCTTCACCCACCCCTGGGCACAACAGTGTTTCTGTCCCCCCTAGGGGTGGGCCGAATAGGTAGGGTTTATCCCCAATCTGCCCCCCAAGGGGACAGAAAGCCCACTGGACATCTGGGAATTGGGGGTCATTTTGCACTAGGGTCAAGTAAGCTTGTAGACCCTCCTGGGGGGACATCAATCTATAGTCAACAACAGATGGCTTTAATTTTTCTCCTCCTATCTTTTACTCAAGGCCTTATTCTGAGCACAGAGTTTCAACTTGCCCTTGGCAAGCATTCTGCAAGAATCTGGTTTGTTGAAGAGATCCGCAAATATAATCTCCTCACAGCAAGACTTTATATATCTTAACCACGGGATCTCCAGAGCATGATCTAAGGTCAAGCTATCCATAAGGATCAGCTTGTTCAGACCCATTTCTTCTCGCAACCATATAGAGTGCCACAACAGAATCGGGGCCATTTTTATCCTATCTGATATATATGGAACCCTCATTTCAAAATGAGAAATGACGTTTGAGCATCTTGGGGTAAGAGCTAAAAGGTTTTAAAAAAATAAATTTTCCACCCTTTGAATGCTCTGTCTATTAGCCATTCCCCGTACCCAGTTTTCTTTTTATAGAGGAACGTACCTCATTGATAGATTTTTCCATCAGGGCACACCTGTTCGCTATCATGGGGATTCAAGAATGATTACTATCAAAAAGGATCCCCCAGGTAGGAAAAGGTTGGGGTTTCACTTAATTTGAGCCCTTCAGCATAGAAGCTGGTTTTTTTCCTGGGTTTGACCCCGCAGGTCATGGTATACGTTTAGGTACCATTAACTTTCAAATACAAATCGGACATAAAAGTGATACAATCATCAATTAAGCTTTGCAACCCCCTTCCTGTTCTAGCAATTAATGCTGCATCATCTGCATAAAAAAAATAGGGAGGGGGCGCGATTCAATATTCGCTATGTCCCTTGCTTGTGACCTTAAAATGGAATCCACCCGGTTCATATAAAGGGAAAACAGGAAGGGGGCTAAAACACACCCCTGCCTAACCCCTCTTCTGATGTTAACACTTCCTGAGCATTCGCCATCTGTTAGACTTGGCTTTTTCAGCGGGTTTACCCCCAGACTTTTTGCTTTTTGGCCTCCTGTTTTTGACCCTGTGTGTGTTGGTTTTAGGACTCTGGGCACTTTACCACTGCTAATCAGTGCTAAAGTGCATATGCTCTCTGTGTAAAATGTGTTATGGATTGGTGTTTCCATGATTGGCCTATTTGGTTTATGTATCAGTCCCTTGTAAAGTGCACTGCGAGTGCCAGGGCCTATAGACCAAATGCTGTTGGTGAGCTGCAGCACTGGATTGTGCCACCCACGCAAACATCCCGTAAAGTGTAACTCGGGCCTGCCTTCGCAGAGCCTGTGCGCAGCCTGGGGCTGCCATGTCGACTTGGCAAGTGCACACACTTGCAAGTCCCTAAACCTTCCCTTTTCTACATGTTAGTCACCCCTAAGGTAGGCCCAAGGTACCCCTGTGGGCAGGGTGCGTTGTATGCGAAAGGTAGGACATGCCCTGGTGTGTGTGGCATGTCCTGATAGTGAATTACAGCCTAGTTCGTTTTTCACTATTGCAAGGCTACCTGTTCCCCCTAGGCCAGAACGGGCAGTTTTGATTATTACAGTTTATAATCCTAACTGACCCCGGGAACATGGTAGAAATTCGAGTTTAGTATGCCTGGACTCAGAATAATAAAATGCATCTTTTAGTGAAGTTGGTTTTAACATTCTGTGTTCGAAAATACCACTTTTAGAAAGTGGGTATTTTCTTGTCTAACCATCCAAGCCTGCCTCTGCGAGGTTGTGTATTCCTTGTCTGGAGTGTGAGTGACAGGGGCTGGGGGATGCCAGGAGACAGGGTGAGTCAGCGCAGGGCTGAATAGCAAGATCTACATGTAGATGGGTGGGAGGGGTCGCACCTGGGCCCTGAATAGGACAGTGCCTTCCCTCCACAATGCTGGCTCATCTCCTGTGGTGCGTCTGATGTCCCTGGCCTACTCACTGAAAGAAGGGACGGAGACTTGTCAACAAAGTGCTCCAGAACTGGTTTGGACTAGGCAAAGGCCTCTCTGCCTTCATAGAACAAAGGAATTTGGGATATAAATATTGGGGCCCTGACCCCATGAATTTAGATCTCGCTGGAATCAAGGAACCTGCCAAGACGAAGAGCTGGAAGAGCTGCCAGGAGGAGTACTGCCCCTTTGCTGTGTTGTTGCTTTGTTGGGTTGGCCTGCAGCTGCTGCTTCTGCCTTGGGCAGTGAAAGGACTGGACTGAACTTTCTACAAACTTGTGCTGAGTATCTCCAAGGGCCTGGAACCGAGCTGGCCTCCTGTTAAGAAGTCTCAGGGACTGCAAAGACTTCACAAGCCTCTGGGTACTGCTTCTGGAACGCTGTTTCAGTTGCCACAGAGGAAGGGAACTGCAACCGACTCCGTCAACCGAATCCATCCCTGGCCGATGACCTGTTTGCACCGCAGACCGCATCGCCCCGCTTCGCATCGCAACCCTGGTCTCACCGTGGGCGACGTCCAACGCCGCCAACATCGAGCCGATGCTTGCACCGTGACCTGTGGGCACCGCAGTTCGCTTCGCATCGCATCGCTTCACTGAACCAGCCGGACCCGACCGACGCGGTCGCTGCAACTGGCTCAAGAGTCGTGACCGCACCGCATTTGGGGCATCGCTCGCACGTCTGCGACGCACCGCTCCGACTCGCACCGCTGTCCGACGCCAGCTCCCGCACTCCGGCTTGGTCGCCTGCATCGCAACCTGTCAGCACCGCATCGAGCATCGTCTCACCCTGCATCGCACGCCTTGGACTCACGACCCCGTCTGCACGACGCTCATCGAGCCGCTGCCTGCACCGCATCGAGGGACACCGCACCTTGCATCGCTCCGTCTTGCACCGCAACCGCGACGAACGCCGACCGGCTCGTACACTCCGTACCAGCCACAACGAGAAAGGTACTGTAACCGAGTCTGTTCACGACTCTGCTGGCCCGTATCGACGCGGTCGGCTGGAACTGTTAGACTCTGTGGTTTTCAGCATCGCGGTAGGCTCAGACGGAGCTACCGACTCGTACGAACTTTGTTTTTGGACTATTCCTGCAAAGAAGAAGTTACCTTATCAAGTATTCGTTTTTTAAAGTACAGTATTGTGGATTTTCGTCGTAATTGGTCTTGTCTTGAGTATATAAAATATTGGTTATTTTTCTAAACTGGTGTGGTGTCCGTTTGTAGTGCTTACACTGTATTACTGTTGGTTATGTGCAAATGCTTTACACACTGCCTCTGAATTAAGCCCGACTGCTCGTGCCAAGCTACCACGAGGGTGAGCAGGGGTTACTTCACGAGTGTAACACCCTTACCCTGACTAGGAAGAAGGGTCCCTACTTGGACAAAGGTGCAAACCCTTGCCAACTAGAGATCCCATTTCTAACATTGGTTGTCAGCGGTGAGGATAGGACTTGTGTTTGCACTTGACTTACAGTGATTGGTGTGCACTACTACCATATCGCAGACCATTACGTACCACATACTGGTTCTTTTTCTTTTGGCCTATTTTTGATCTTGCCAGTTTTCAACTCACTACTTTTGTCATGCCTGACACAGCTGCATCATCCGTTGCATCTCTGGAAGTTATCTTTGAGGAGGATAGGTTGGAGACCTACGCCGTAAAGGAACTACGAGCGATTTGTAAAAACCTGAAAGTCCAAATTAAAGGCCTCACAAGGAAGGAGGAGCTACAGAAGGCGCTGAGGGCCTGGGTAGCAGCCAGACATGCCAGTGGGCAGCCTGGTAATCTCAGTGAGGAGGTGGAGGAGCCTATTTCCAGGGTGGATGTGCTTTTGGGTGGGGGGGAACCCGCCAGGTCAGGCAGCAGCAGTCTGTCCCCAGAGGAGCTGGAGGACAGGCGGGAGGCAAGGCAGTTTGAGCTGCAGAAGCTCAGGCTGGAGAGTGAGCGGGAGGAGAGGAGATTGGCCATGGAGGAAAAGAAGATGATCCTGGATCATGAGCGTAAAATGAGAGAGCTGGAGCTGGATTGGGAAGCCGGTAGGGCTTTGTCCAGCCCAGATGGTGGCAGCAAAAATGTAGTGTCCAGTACTGAGGATGAGGTAGACACACACACAGATTTGGGGCCCTACTTCAAGGAGGGGGTTGACATACACCCGGGGGTTCAGGATTGTGAGGTTACTCCAGTGGTGCGTAGTGTCCCTGAGGTAGATTGGGTAACTGGCGCAGGGGATCATATTCCTGGTAGTGGGAGGGACACTCTACTGACTCCAGATGAGAGGTGCAGGGAGAGGGGTACCCCCATGGTAGAAGCCCTGGTAAGTGAGTATGAAGACCAGCCAGAAGAGTATGGGTTGAGGGACAGCAACAGTCAGACACTGTCTCGCCAGTCTTGTGAGAATGTTGTGGGGTACTTGTCTGAGGCACTGGATGGTTGGGTGAAGGGCAGTTTGGTTAACACCTGTGTGGGGCTGTGTGATTCAATTGTTGGAGAGCATATTTTAAGTCCCTTTTTCCAGAGCTATGCCAACACCCAGTGGAGTGTGAGTTCTCTGACCCCAGGGAGCTTGCACTGGAGGCAGACCTTTTGGTGGATTCCAGAGGGTCTGGAGAAGCATCTGGGGGTGATCCTGGAGGAAGTGGCTTAGGTATTTCCCAACCAAGAGTGGTGGGAAAGGTTTGTAATAGCCCAGATAGGTCCCGGTGTCATGGGAAGGGTATAGGGACTCACGTCCTGTCTCTGCGGAGAAGGAGTGAGAATGGGCTGCGGCCCAAGGTACCCAAAACCCGGTCCCAGAGCCTGGGTGGTTCCAGGAGGGAACCCCAGGTGGGGAGCCTAGACTGTACTGGTAGGCCGTCCGTAGAGGGAGATCTCCTACTGACAGGAGAACCTGGAACCTCTGTAAACAGAGCTCCAGTGGTTCTGGTGTCTGGCAGTACCGCTCCCGTTGGGAGGGTGCAAAAGTACAGAGTGAGGGGTGAGAGGGGGATGTGTTCCCCAGTGGGAGAACCAGTGAGTCAGAGGCCAGCCAGAAGGGCTGAGCCTCCTAGCAGCGACCATGGTGACACCACTTCTGTGCTGGGGGATCTTTGCGCACTGTCAGGTGGACAGTGGTCGGGAGAGCTGCACCAGGCAGACTGTCACGCAACACATGAGTCATGTGTTGCCCTCAGGGGGGGTATGCGTGCTCCCAAGGAAGTCCTGGTGCGCCAGGCAGGTGCTCAGCTGCAGGGTTCAGTCCCTGGGTTGGGAGGCCAGGTTCAGGTCCTGCCTGACCTGGAGGGAAGGACGACTGTAGGCAGTGTCCTGACCGGTTTGTCTTCTAGGGGTACCACTCCAGGTGGGAGGGTACAGAACTCTGGAAGGGGGTGCAGAGGGAGGGAGTCCTCGCCCCTGACCCCGGTTCAACCTGAGGGTTTAGATCCAAAGGTGGTGAATCAGTTGCAGGGTCAAGGCCCTGAACTGGTGGAAGAATTGTGTAGGAGGTCTGGTTCCAGCGTCCTGACAGTTTTTGGTTCTGAGGGTCCTTCTCCTGGGAGGAGAGGGCCGGACCCCAGAAGGAGAGGTAAGGGGAGGAGAGCCTCGCCCGAGACCTCTGGTGAACCTGAGGGTGCAGACCCTAGGTTGGAGGATCAGTGGTTCTTTAGAACTGCACTGATGAGAGGAAGAGTGGAGTATGGTTACTATGTACCAGGGGTTACTGCCCCCCACTCTGTTAGTTGGCAAAGACCAGAGACATCTGGATGGTCTAGGGCCTGGTCCTGGCCATCCATTGAGGGTGATCCCCTAGGGTCTAAGGAACTGGGGGGGACTGCTGTAACGAGCATCCCACCGGTTCCGGTGTCTGGCAGCCCCGCTCCAGTTGGGAGGGGGCATGAGTCCAGAGAAAAGGGTGAGGGGGGGGCGCTGTCCCCAGTGGAAGGACCAGTGGGTCAGGGGTTGCCCGCTCTGAGGTCAGAGCACCCCAGGACTGACCCTGGTGAAGCCACTTCTGGCCTGGGGGGTCTTCATGCTCTGTCAGGTGGACAGGAGGCTGGAGACCTGCCCCAGGCAGACTCTCGCACGACTCATGAGGAGTGTGTTTCCCTTGGGGAGGGTTGGTGTACTCCCCCGGAAGTCCTGGGTTGCCAGGCACAGGTTCAACCTAAGGGTACAGACCCTGGATTGAAGGACCCGGTTCAGGGTGTCCCCCCTGACCTGGAGGAAGGGGCGACTGCTAACAGTGCCCCTACCAGTTTGTCTTTTGGGGGTACCGCTCCAATTGGGAGGGTACAGAGCCCCAGGGAGGAGGACCGGAGGTGGGGGAGGCCACCCCAGTCCCCTGTCCAGCCCAAGGGTACAGACCCTAAGCTGGAATCCCAGTTGCAGGATAGAACCCCTGAACTGGTGGGCAAATTGTGCAGGGCACCTGCCACAGGTGCCCTGACAATTCTGGAAGGGGGTACCGCTCCAGGTGGGAGGGTACAGAGCCCCAGGGAGGAGGACCGGGTGTGGGGGAGGCCACCCCAGTCTCCTGTCCAGCTGCCGGGTACAGGTCCAGGGTTGGTGGGTCAGTGTCAGGATGTCACACCTGACCTGACAGGAGGGAGAGTGGACCAAGGGTGCCTGGCACCTGGGGCTACCGCCCCCCACTCTCTGACGCCACAGAGGTTAGAGAGCCCTGAGAGGCATAAGGCCTGGGTCTCCCCACTGACAACTGTCGGTAGCCACTGTGGCTTACTGTCCTGGTGGACAGCATTGCCCCTGGGAGGGGGACAGGAGTCACACCCCGGGGTGGACTGGGCCACACCACTGTGTTGGCCATTTGGGCACTGTCGGCCTGTTGGGACACATCTGTGAGCAAAGTAAGTTTAGGTGCTGCACAGATAGGGTCCACAGGTGAGGAGAAGGGTTCCCCGTGGGTCAGCTTATTGGGCCCTGAGAGTGAGAACAGAGGGATCCAACTGGGTTTAGAAAGGCGTAGAACCAGAACGTGCCCCCGCTGTTGTGGGCCAGGTCTATGTTCTATCGCCCCAAGCAGGGAAGTCCATCAAGGGATTGATTAGTCTACCCTGGCTTTAGGCTGGGAGGGGGTTGTGTTAGACTTGGCTTTTTCAGCGGGTTTACCCCCAGACTTTTTGCTTTTTGGCCTCCTGTTTTTGACCCTGTGTGTGTTGGTTTTAGGACTCTGGGCACTTTACCACTGCTAATCAGTGCTAAAGTGCATATGCTCTCTGTGTAAAATGTGTTATGGATTGGTGTTTCCATGATTGGCCTATTTGGTTTATGTATCAGTCCCTTGTAAAGTGCACTGCGAGTGCCAGGGCCTATAGACCAAATGCTGTTGGTGGGCTGCAGCACTGGATTGTGCCACCCACGCAAACAGCCCGTAAAGTGTAACTCGGGCCTGCCATCGCAGAGCCTGTGCGCAGCCTGGGGCTGCCATGTCGACTTGGCAAGTGCACACACTTGCAAGTCCCTAAACCTTCCCTTTTCTACATGTTAGTCACCCCTAAGGTAGGCCCAAGGTACCCCTGTGGGCAGGGTGCGCTGTATGCAAAAGGTAGGACATGCCCTGGTGTGTGTGGCATGTCCTAATAGTGAATTACAGCCTAGTTCGTTTTTCACTATTGCAAGGCTACCTGTTCCCCCTAGGCCAGAACGGGCAGTTTTGATTATTACAGTTTATAATCCTAACTGACCCCGGGAACATGGTAGAAATTCGAGTTTAGTATGCCTGGACTCAGAATGATAAAATGCATCCTTTAGTGAAGTTGGTTTTAACATTCTGTGTTCGAAAATACCACTTTTAGAAAGTGGGTATTTTCTTGTCTAACCATCCAAGCCTGCCTCTGCGAGGTTGTGTATTCCTTGTCTGGAGTGTGAGTGACAGGGGCTGGGGGATGCCAGGAGACAGGGTGAGTCAGCGCAGGGCTGAATAGCAAGATCTACATGTAGATGGGTGGGAGGGGTCGCACCTGGGCCCTGAATAGGACAGTGCCTTCCCTCCACAATGCTGGCTCCACCTCCTGTGGTGCGTCTGATGTCCCTGGCCTACTCACTGAAAGAAGGGACGGAGACTTGTCAACAAAGTGCTCCAGAACTGGTTTGGACTAGGCAAAGGCCTCTCTGCCTTCATAGAACAAAGGAATTTGGGATATAAATATTGGGGCCCTGACCCCATGAATTTAGATCTCGCTGGAATCAAGGAACCTGCCAAGACGAAGAGCTGGAAGAGCTGCCAGGAGGAGTACTGCCCCTTTGCTGTGTTGTTGCTTTGTTGGGTTGGCCTGCAGCTGCTGCTTCTGCCTTGGGCAGTGAAAGGAATGGACTGAACTTTCTACAAACTTGTGCTGAGTATCTCCAAGGGCCTGGAACCGAGCTGGCCTCCTGTTAAGAAGTCTCAGGGACTGCAAAGACTTCTACAAGCCTCTGGGTACCGCTTCTGGAACGCTGTTTCAGTTGCCACAGAGGAAGGGAACTGCAACCGACTCCGTCAACCGAATCCATCCCTGGCCGATGACCTGTTTGCACCGCAGACCGCATCGCCCCGCTTCGCATCGCAACCCTGGTCTCACCGTGGGCGACGTCCAACGCCGCCAACATCGAGCCGCTGCTTGCACCGTGACCTGTGGGCACCGCAGTTCGCATCGCATCGCTTCACTGAACCAGCCGGACCCGACCGACGCGGTCGCTGCAACTGGCTCAAGAGTCGTGACCGCACCGCATTTGGGGCACCGCTCGCACGTCTGCGACGCACCGCTCCGACTCGCACCGCTGTCCGACGCCAGCTCCCGCACTCCGGCTTGGTCGCCTGCATCGCAACCTGTCAGCACCGCATCGAGCATCGTCTCACCCTGCATCGCACGCCTTGGACTCACCGACCCCGTCTGCACGACGCTCATCGAGCCGCTGCCTGCACCGCATCGAGGGACACCGCACCTTGCATCGCTCCGTCTTGCACCGCAACCGCGACGAACGCCGACCGGCTCGTACACTCCGTACCAGCCACAACGAGAAAGGTACTGTAACCGAGTCTGTTCACGACTCTGCTGGCCCGTATCGACGCGGTCGGCTGGAACTGTTAGACTCTGTGGTTTTCAGCATTGCGGTAGGCTCAGACGGAGCTACCGACTCGTACGAACTTTGTTTTTGGACTATTCCTGCAAAGAAGAAGTTACCTTATCAAGTATTCGTTTTTTAAAGTACAGTATTGTGGATTTTCGTCGTAATTGGTCTTGTCTTGAGTATATAAAATATTAGTTATTTTTCTAAACTGGTGTGGTGTCCGTTTGTAGTGCTTACACTGTATTACTGTTGGTTATGTGCAAATGCTTTACACACTGCCTCTGAATTAAGCCAGACTGCTCGTGCCAAGCTACCACGAGGGTGAGCAGGGGTTACTTCACGAGTGTAACACCCTTACCCTGACTAGGAAGAAGGGTCCCTACTTGGACAAAGGTGCAAACCCTTGCCAACTAGAGATCCCATTTCTAACACCATCTCTACCGGATCGCTTTCGAGTGTTGCCATCACAATACCGCTGCCTAATAAAAGTGATGGCTCCCGCCTCTACCCCTAGATCCTCAATAATTATCCACAGTTTTCAGTGTGAAACGCAGTCAAGCACTTCTGAGCGGTCCATACATGGAAGGTATATCGTACACTTTTTAGCCACTGTATACTTCCCTATAATAATACTCAAAGTCACACATTGTGGACTGTGCCCAACCCCTTTTTAAACCCATATTGTGTATCAACTAATAAATTATTAGCAGTTGCCCAATCTTCCAGTCTATGAAGTAATATGTGCCCCATAACCTTTGCAGTATCATCCAAAAGAGATACAGGCTGATAATATTGTGGTAGGACTTAATCACCTTTTTTATAGATAGGAATTATGATGGAGGATTTCCATGATGTAGGAGGTCCTGTCACCACAATAGCAATAAAATGTTTGTAAGCAGCGGAGACCATAGATCTTGCTGCTCACGAAACATGTCCAGAGGGATCCCATCTGGACCTGGAGCCTTCCCTTTGCTGCTTTCGTCCAGGGCCCTTTGGACCTCATACAAATTAACAGACTGTAAAGTTGTTATGTTGTAAGGAGGAGTTACAGTAGACGTAGTTGGGTTATGGATGAATAGATTTATTGTTCTTAGATATGAAGATGGTCTTCTAGTAAGTTCAGTAGTACAGATGTAATCAGCCCTACCAGGAGCAGCCTCCCTGCTGCTCAGCCCAAGATCCAACTGACACTCAGCCTCACAGCAATCCACACATTCCATTATATCACCATCCACGCCAACATTCTATCCAACACATTCACACTGGCTGAGCAGCAGAGGCAGAGAAACAGGGAAGATGCATAGTATGGAAACCTAGATATAACAAAAGTGCACTGTGAATTAGTTATCCTCTGGGCCACTAGAGATCCGGAAATACTATGGTCACCATGATCTACACTCAAAATGGATTCATTATCATAGATTGCAGTAAAATGGTCGACCCATGCCTTCTCTGCTATGTGTACCTCTGTTGAGGGTTGATCAGACTCCCTGAAATAATTACTATTGATCACCTTCCAAAAGGACCTACTATCTCTGAGGGCGCTGGCCTGTACCAGAGCCACCCATGCTGCATCTTTTATGAGTTCGTTTCTACAAGCAATGGTCTGTTTTGAGGGGCGCACGTGCTAGCCTTATTGATGCCATGTCCCTTGGTTGCTGCTGAAGAGCTTTATGCAGCTGGTTCCTGGCTTTAGTGCAATCGGAGTCAAACCAACCTCTTGCTTGGGCACCTGGCGCCTCTGACCTACAGCTCAGGGCCTGTTTTACACATGAAGCAATAGGTGAAAAAGCAGTAATTATCTTTGAAGGGTCAGTCTCGGGATCTAAACATGCCTTCACCTCATCCATTGTGTGCTGCAGGATGGATGGGAGAAACGATGATCAACTTTATCCTATTTGATTGAGAAACCATTTTTAGTAGCCAGGAGTGACTCAAATCCCAGCTTTAAAATATTGTTCCTTTGCTATTCACACCTTAATTTCTAGGAGTGCATGATCATTATACCCAGACAAGTTGGTCTCAAAGCCTTTAATGACAGTATCTAAAGTTTCAGATGCCATAATATAATCAATGGTGGTTGCATAGTTATTTCTAAAGAACGTGGGTGCTAAACCTCCGTTCTCTTTCACCTTTTTGCTATGTATCCTAAGGCCTAGCTGAATCATTAGACTGTTAAAACTATTCCATATGGATCATGTTTAAAATGAACAAGTGCCTCCCCTTGCTCATCTACAATTCTGCAGATTGATTTGGCTAAGAAAAGGGTAATAATGTATGTTAAAATCTCCTACCCAGAAGATTCTCATGTTTTGCTAAGTTCGCCCTAAGTTGGCAGGGTATGCCCAGACGTGGGTCCCTTGCTCACTTTGCCACTGGATTCAAGATAGCCTGTCTGATGAGGGTTATGAACCTGAAACCGGTCCCAGGATGCTTGTTTCCGGTCCAGGGAAGACATGGCTTGGCAGTTCGGGCTGGACTGTTCCCATGAGGCACAGGGTCAGACTGATTTGCATATGGCCATGTCTGAACTGGGGTGGCGGAGTGAGCTAAAGAATGATGATGGATTAAACCCAGATCAGTTGACTGGGGGGGAGTGCTTGCAATGTTCAACACTCCGTCCATCATCCCCTTTGGTTTTGCTAAGTTCGTCCTAAGTTGGCAGGGTATGCCCAGACGTGGGTCCCTTGTTCACTTTGCCACTGGATTCAAGATAGCCTGGCTGATGAGGGCTGTGAGCCCGAAACCGGTCCCAGGATGCTTGTTTCCAGTCCAGGGAAGACATGGCTTTTTCAGTTCGGGCTGGACTGTCCCCATGAGGCACAGGGTCAGACTGATTTGCATATGGCCATGTCTGAACTGGGGTGGCGGAGTGAGCTAAAGAATGATGATGGATTAAACCCAGATCAGTTGACTGGGGGTGAGTGCTTGCAATGTTCAACACTCCGTCCATCATCCCCTTTGGTTTTGCACTAGTAAATATTAAACACAGGCAGTACAGTAACATTTTATTCAAGCTGGTACTGCCCCACTACATCAGTGAGTTTTACCATGTACTACTTTTCAATTGGTTAATATTAGAACATCCCTGCTTCTGTTTATTTAAGTCTTCCCAAGAACACATTTGTTCATTCATTGGTACCTACTAACAGGCACACAAATGACTCGCTCATACACTAAGAGTACAGTAGTTGGGACCACACACTTACACACCTGGCCAAGTGCCTGGATACCCTCTAGGTGATTAGTGCACTATATAAATCAATATAACATAACTTAGTGTACCAGCCATTTCCAGGTGCAGAATTAGCCAGGGTCACTAAATGTCTCCAGAGATCACTTGTTGCTTTGCTTCACTATAGCTCATAGCCAACAAATAACCCGATAACTCACGACTGCTTGAGCCTCACTGTCACATGACACTCTGTGTTTGCACAACTCCTAACAAAGAAGACTTCAGTGTGGTTTCTTTCACTGACTACAACACAAGCCAATCTGTCTTAGGGGGTTGGACCAGAGATGTCACAGATTAGAGCAGGAACGAAAAAAAACAATTGTAACTAGCATTGGTTTCCAAATGCATGATGGAAGGCCACTTCTCGCAACATCAGACTGCAGAGCAGTCCTCTGGGGCCCTGTATGGAGAATAGAAGAGCCTGTTTATACACACTATTAAAGAGGGGACATGGTCCATCTCCCAACAGTTAAGCACATCTAAATATCTCTTACGCCATAGCTGACCTTGCCTAAAGTTTGCTACCCTCCTTTAGCAAAGCCTTGGAAGCGTGGCTCTTCTGTTCATGTCTCCTCTTGCTTCTTGGCCCTTCATTTATTGCTTATCTTGGCCAATTATATGATTTGGTTTAATTTCAGCGAGGGGCCAATAAATACATAAAAACATAAGTAAATCCTGGGACACGGGCAGGCAATAATTCTGTTCTGCTTGTAGGCCCTTCTGTATCTTCACAGTAATGCAATAAGTGGCAGCTGCTTGCTGTTAAATAATGCATACTCGGGCAAACATAAGCAGAGCACACAGTGAACACCCATCTTCAATAAAGCTATGCTTAGGATGGTGTCAGTTCTTGTGTGCTGCCCTGTGGCTTCTCTTTTGATGCAACAAGTGACCAACTGCTCGTTAAGTAGGCAAATCTGGGAAAACCTAGCGTATACTATAGCACGCACATACAGGACCATACAGTCTTGCAACAGGTGAGCTACACAGTGCACTGGACACTTGGGTAAATGTATTAATGGCATTAACACCATTACTGGAATTACTTCCCCGGATAAAGTCTAAAAATAAACCCACAAATACAGAACAGAACAAATACAACCACCGACTGACAACTACATGTCCACGTTGTATATGTATCCAACGGTACATCCTCCTATAAAATTTGAGACTCTACTTTTTAGAACTATTTCTCTATAATTTCTAGTTGCATTTTCTCTCCATTGCTAACGCGGTGCCTGCATGTAATGGCCTCGCTGGTGTGTGGGCCTGTTTTCCTGCGTGACGCTATCAGTCAGGATAAGCTAATACTGCCACACACCAGCAGAGTAATGGAAAGTTCTTCAGCCTTTTTACAGCCCACGTTTACAGGCGCAGCCATCAGTCACGCAATGTGTCTGTCATTCATGAAAGGCTGGCACTGTCACTCCATGACAGGTTCCACATGGTCACTACCAAGATACGCAGGGGGTGCCTGGCATCGGCTGCCTAGCCATTAGGGATTATCAATGGAAAGTGGCCTCCCACAGAGAGGTGTGTGAGCGTGTCCATCCGCAAACCACCAAAACCCCTCGACTTCAATGACGTACACGCCGTGAATCAGTCCTAAAAGGCGTTCGTAAAATTGTACAGCGAAAGAAGTTTACCACAAGGGTTTTGGAGGTGCAAACGGTAGCCATCAATCCTAGGTCACCACTCTGCCTACATCACTCTCCCCTTCTCGTAAATGTGCTGTTCGTTCCAGGATGCAAGAGTGAGAAGCGCTACGCTACGAGTGTCAGTGTTAGGGACCGCTGCACACTACCATAGCGCCCAGCACAGTTACAGTGCAAGCTAATAGCAGCTCTCAAGAGGTACAGGGTAAAAACTCTCACCCGTAGGCACGTCAAATAGGTAAATGAACAAACACAAGACTTATTTTGCTGCAAACCTCCTTGGGCCTGGTTGCTTCCCACACTCAGGTATGCGAGAGAAACGGACACAGGTTTCCCCGCCTGTGCCACGAGGCGCACTAATGGGTACCACAGCCGGCTCATTCAGGCACTGCATGGCCGGCTGCCTCTCGATCAGTGTGCCCAGACTCACTCCGCCATGCAACAGGGACACCGGACCTGACCAAGTGGGGGCTGCTGCCAGGCCCCGCTCACCCTGACACTCACCTCAATCCATTTCTGCGCCTCCTGAAGGCTGCCTCGGGGGCCGGCTCCTGCAGCGGTGGCACCTCGGCCAGGTCTAGCCCCAGGCAGGCCATCCTTGCAGGCCCGCTCTGCGCCGAAGAGGAGAGCTGCAGCGAGCGCTGACACATGGGGATCCTGCGCTGACACCGCTATCGTGGGCCGGGGGCGGGAATCCACTGCTGCGCTCAGCCTCCACCCACCGCTCCGCCACCGCCGCTATCCCCGCGGATCGACACAAGTGAGACCCGCGTCCCCTGCGCCGCACCCACCAGCATGCAGCTAAAAATAAAAAATCACTTAATCTCCCCGTGCCTACCAAATAATAATTGTGTTCTTGTGTAATGTAACTGGTGACCTGCAATATCCAGTTGGGAGGAGGGAAGAGAGGCCATCATGGCCGACCAAAATGCTCTCTGAGTGAAATCGCCAGAAAGAGAGCTCAACACACAAAGGAGGGACTTTAACAGAAATGCACCAATCAGAAGCCAGCATTTCTGAATGCCACAGATATTAACCAATGGCAATCAGTGGGTTTGCCGAACCCCACAGAAAAGATATAACAGGTCGATCGGAGCTCGACCTAAAAAGGAAGGCCTGGGGGAACTGTCTTCCCATGCATCGCGCTGTGCTTCCACCCCAGAACGAGCTGAACAGTCCTTCTGCCTACTTGAGGTGCAGAGCATTCCCATAGCAAGTGAGAGGGTATTTGGGTGTAGTTTTGACATATGGACTGGCAGTTTTGACATATGGACTGGAAGCGTGGGGGTAAATTCAAATTTTTACTTGTGTGTCATGCTGAATTGGTACACTATTCATGCCGGGGCTCAGCTGCCACCCC